>RJWH01005677.1:0-70700 GCA_004363575.1 Solenodon paradoxus | reverse complement strand
ATCTCCCTTTGTTCAGAAGGAGAATTCTATTGAGCCTCTGACAATGAAGCTGCTTAAGGGACAGCCTAAGTTGTTGTTCCGGCACCGAGCTTCTGTGGGAGGAAGATAAAGAGCTCACTTGTGAAGGACTCTGGCTTTGCGCCATCCTCTTGCTGCTTCCGCTGGTCTCCAGTGGGAAGTAGAGCCCGAAAAGTAAATAAAAGGTCCATGAAGGCCAAGACGAAGCCTGTGACTGGAAGCCACAAGCCAGAATGCTCCACTGGGGCACCTAATTGCCTCAGCCAGTCTTTCTGAGTTTTTGTTCCCATTTTAGGCCCTGCTGCTCACTCCTAGCATCAACTGACAGATTATGGTGAGCTCACAAAAAGACAGGTCACTCAGGAACCCGGCCAAGATGGCTTCCTCGTAGGTGCAAAAGGCTCCTTGAAGCTACACTACCAGTTGATCAGGGGCCTTGGAGAGGGAAGTCCATCTTGCCCATCAACAGTTTGCTTTAAAACGTGTCCTTGTGTAATAGAGAAGCAGCCATAAGCAATAGAATCCTCAAAGTCTCCTCCCCGAGGAATTGAATACAGAGCTTGGGGAACACTGTGTTTCTCCTGACAGCATGCCCAGTACCCAGCCCAGGCAGCTCCCTGACTGTAATCCCGTGTCCTTTGCCAGAATGGACTGGCCAGCTGAGCCACTCTAGTGAAGCCCCTGCTGTCTTTAGGGCATTCTCACAAGTCTCACTATTACCACAGTCATAACCTTGCCATTTTGTCTCTGCCTTTTCTTTTTCCTTCATTAGGATTTTTAGAATGTTTTATGTGTTAATGGAGTTGTAATATATATTATATATGCATTATATATATGTATATATGGGGAGGGGGGAGGGGGCGGGAGAATGATGTACAAATCCTAAGTGTCCAGCACAGTACATTATTACAAACCAAAAATGTTCACAGAACTTATACCTAGATCAAAAACAAAAACATTGCTAGCATCCCCAACGTTCCTCAGCTCCCCTCCAGTGACTATCACCCAAGGGTCACGCTAAGCTAACTTCTACCAGTGAATTCATTGAATCTGCTTTTTTGCTTTAGATAAACTGAACTCTACAGTATACACTCTTGGGTCTAATTTTTTTTTTTGGTTACTATTATGTTTGCGAGGTTCATTCAAATGGTTGAATTTTAGAGTATCCCTTCCCATTTCCGTTCATTGTATATTTATCCAAAAGAATACAAATTTTATTTATCCATTCTACTAGTGAGGGGGATTTCGGGTAGTTTCCCTATTTTTAGCTCTCAAAGTAAGAGTTGCTATGAACATTCTAGTGGAACTATTTTGAAGAACATAAACATGTTCTCCAAGCCTTTAGCTTTCCCATCTCCATCAAGCTCAAAACCCTGCCTGACTCCAAATCTCACTAGACAGCAGAGGATAATAAGGACTGATTCAACACTGATTTTTAATGCCAAGAGTGGCAAGCATATCTTGGGCACCCCCCCCCATGTAGACTTCATTTGTAATTCTCTCCCATTATGTGTGGAAGACTCATGGTTTTCATCTAAATAGCAGAAGATGGAAAAGTGATTGTCGCTCTTAAAATTATGCAACATTATAGCTATATAACAACGGTACACACATAGATACATTTGTGTTAAAGGGGACTATGGAGAGGGCAGCATGACAAGTAATTGTGGACAGATTCTAGCTATGAAAGTCACCTCTGGTCCATGGCCAGTAAGAAAATGGAAACCTGGGTTCCAAAGATGCAAGATTAGGCCTGCCAACAAGCTAAATGACCTTCGAAATGGCTTCTTCTCCAGTCAGGATTTCAGATGGGACCAGAATTGGCTGACACCTTAATTGCAGCTTTTGAGACACCATGTAGATGACCTTCTTAAGTCATGCCTGAAATTCTGACCTACAGAAACTGTAAGATATCAGATGTGTGCTGTATTAAAGTCACTAACTTTGGTAATTTTTACATACTGTATTTATTTCCTATTGCTGCTATAGAATATTATCACAAATTTAGTTTACTTAAAACATTTATTAATACTTTGTATGAGTTCATTCTGGAGGATCACTGATAGAACAGAAATACATACTATAGGAAAAACAGTATGCAAGCTAACATGAGGGAGGAACGAACATTTACACAGGATCATACTTAAGAAAGCTTCTTTCTTTTTATGTGAGAAGCGTGTATTGACTATTCTTAATCTTCGTCTATAGCAACTTATATGTATCAATTAAAACTAACTGACTTCAAAATAGACCCCAAATATCTGTAATTTTAAACAAGATAGTTCATTTCTCTGGTACGTGAAAGTCTGGAAGCACACTATTTAAAATTTGCATTGCATTTCTGCTTCACCATAGAGACCTCACATTCATCCGGGAATTGAATGAGGAAGGAATAAAAACAAATGCCAGTAACAGGAAAATGGAAAATGATGGCTGATAAAAATATACACGAAGGAATAAAAAACACAGGAAATGGTAACTATATGAGGATATATGTGTGATTATTTTCTTTCTTTAAAAGATAATAGATGATTTAAATAATACAACAAGGTAATGTGAGATTTATAACATATGTAAAAGTAAAATATCTAACAATGAAACAACAAAGGCTGGGATGGAAGGAAAGGTAGTAAACTTTTGTAAGGTTGTTATACCAAATATGAAGTGATATAATAGTAAAATATAACTTATACATAGACTGTGATTAAAGATATTGACTATAAACATGAAGGCAACAATTTAGGCAGAACAGAGGAAATAAAAATAGAATTATTAAAATATTCAATTAATCCAAAGTGATGCAGAAAAAGGAGGAAAAGGGCACAAAGGACAGATGGGACAAAGAGAAAGCAAGCAACAAGATGATAGGTTTAAACCTAATCATCATATCAAAATTCACATGTGTAAAAGACCTAAATATCCAAATTAATAGGCTGATATTCAGATTGAATAGAAAAGCAAGATTCATGTACATGCTAACTATAAGAAACACTTTTCATATCTAAATATATAAATGAGTTAAAAGTAAAAGGATGAAAAAGCAGATATTATGTTACTATTACTCAAAAGAGGGAAGAATATCTCTATTAATATCAGAAAATTAACTTCAGACTATTATAGAAAATAAGGTCATGCCATAATGAAAAAGGAGTCAATTCAAGATGACATAACAGTTTTCAATATTTGTGTCTAATAACAGAGCTTCAACATACATAGGCAAAGACAGAAAGAATTGCAAAGAGAAATGAACAAATCCACAATTGAAGTTCGAGAGTTCAATACTTCTCTCTTAACAACTAGTAGACCAAGCAGGCATAAAATCAAGATATAAAATATCTTTATCCAGTTCATATTTATAGAGCACTCCAATCAATAGCAGAATATCCATGATTTTCAGGTTCACATAGAGAATATTTACCAATATTTATCAACACCAACTATTCATTCTGTGGACCATAAAATAAGTCTTGATAAACTTTAAATGATTTGAATCATAAAAATGATATTTCCTATATACATTATAATTAAAATATAAGTGGATGACAGAAAAACATATGGAGAATTCTCTAATATGTGAAAAATAAAAATAATCCCCGGGTCAAAGAAAAATTAAAAAGGGAAATTAAAAAACATTTTGAACCAAGTGAAAATGAAAACGTAACCTATCCAAATTTGGAGTTATGACCAAAGCAGTATTTAGAGGGAAATTTATAGCACTGAAATACCTATGTATAAAAAAGAAATCTCTCAAATCAATGACCTTAGTGTCTACCTTAAGAAACTAGAAGCAGATCCTATGAAACTCAAATTAAGGAGAAGAAAGAAAACAAATCACAACAGAGAATAGCTATAAAGGAGCATGGATATACTGAATTAGCTCATCACCTTGATTGTGGTGGTGAGTTCACAGGGAGAAATGTATTTCAAAAGTTATCAAATAGCAACTTTTAAATATGTGCGATCATATTACATACCACATCTCAATAAAGCAGCATTTAAAATGCAATCCAGATAGAAAGTTTAAATGTTCTCTTTGCTTCCAGTTAGCAGTTTATTTCTTTAAGTACCTACCCTATTCCTAAAGCCTTTTCCCTGCTCCAGAGTAAGCTACCACAGGTGGCCTCAGGGCACTCTGCACAGAGTCACAGGCAGCTTCTTATTGGTGGGAATACAAATTAATTCAAATTCTTTAGAAAACAGAATGGTGATTCATAAAAAAAAAAAAAATGGATCTACCATTTGATCCAGCAATCCCACTTCCAGGCATAAATCCAGAGAATACAAAATCTCTAATCAGAAAAATATCTGCATGACCATTTTCATAGCAGCACAGTTCACAATAGCTAACACATGGAAAACAATTTAAATGCCCATCAGCAGATGACTGAATAACAAAGCCTTGGTGTATATATAGCCTATGGAATTTTATGCAACTTAAAAATAAAAGATGAAATTGTGCCCTTTTGCTACAATCTGGATGGAACTGGAGGGGATCATGTTGCGTGAAATAGGTCAGAAAGAAAAAGAGAAATACGGGATGGTTTCATTCATTTGTGGAATATAATGAAATGAAACAAATGAACATAAAAATTCTAACCAAAGTAACAGGATTCAGGACAGGTTATGGCCAGGCATTAGCGGGGAAAGGCAGCAGTAAGGGACACTGGAAATCTAGTGGTGGGAGTAGTGTGGACTATAGACTGAGATGTAATTTCAATATCCTAAATGGAATTTAGCATTGTGAACTAAAGAAAGAATAAATATTATTATTTTAAAAAATCACAGGATGAAAGACTGGTTAGCGGGGGGCGGTTGGAGGGGGCTGGAAGGAAGGAGGAACCATGTGGTTGTAAGGGACTCGAGAACTCTGGTGGTGGATGTGGTGTGAAACTCACAGACTGAGAGGTGGTTTCAATATCCCCAAATGAATGTAGCAACGCCAACAAAAGAAATAATAAAATTATTATTAAAAAATAAAGTAAGGAATCCTTCCCTTCAGAGATGGGCTATTTTCTGAATCTCTGTTATTGACTATAGAATGTCAGCTGCTACCTGCTAGTGAATGAAGAGAAGGAGACTGAGCACATCTGTGGCTCTGCCCATCTTGCGGTCACCAGCAGTGCAAGCAGGCAGGACAGACTTTCGCAGACAATTTCCCTACCCTCGTGGGTATCCAGATGCACACACAGCTTGTCCGAGAAACCCTCTATTCTTCCCACAAACAACAACAACAATAAAAGTGAGCTTCCACAAAAGAAAAGAGGATGAAAATGCAGGTGGCTCTTTGCTAAATGAATATAATAAAACCTGACTCTGATAACTTCACAGGGTTCTGTGAAGATCAAAAGTGATAAGGAATAGAACTCATTACATAGTTAGCAAGTGTTATAAAAATGTAAAAGGCTTATCCCTCCAGTTTCAGGTGTCCTGCTGGAGTGAGTAATAGGGCTAACAAGAGCCAAATTTGGAAGTGAATACAGTTTGTCTTAAATCCTCTGTCCTCTGACCCTGATTCCTTCATGCTGTGACTCTCAAGGCTAGGAAGACCTATCAAACTTTTTGTCTCCCCTGGAAAAGTGCTCTCCACTAAATGACAGTGAATACTAAATAAGCAATTCAGTTAATTGCTTTCTTAAAAGCTATTTACTAATACATCATCCTTAACTCTTAGTGTCTCATTAAGCCTTAATACTGGTTAAACACTAGTTTCAACAAAACCCTTCAGACTGGCTGTTACTAGGTATTTGGAGGTAGATGGTCCCTTACTCAGTTTACCCTTTTAAAAACGAAACACTTCTGGGAAATTCCTTCTATTGACTCTACAAGACCACAGTTTTTCTGCTCTAGTTATTTTATTATAAGCCAGGCAGCTATTCCATGAACGTTCCCAGAATTCCTATATTTATTCTCCTTCTCCGCCTACCCATGTATGCACACCTTTAAAAATAAGAAGAAAACTAACTAGTCCCAATCAGTAACACCATTACAGTGCACCATTTCATCCCTTGTATATCACTTTGGGATTATAATTAAATCATTAAAATGCATTGCTAATCTGTAAATCTGGTCTCATTAGCATAAGTGTGCTCCATAATTACTAAACACTCAGTGAATGCTTATGGCTCTAACAGATTTTTGGACTAGTAAGCCTATCTGAACACCATTCTCCACAAGGTGGCCTGAGAGCTTCTGGAGGCGCTTTCTCCAGTTTTGGTCTCTGCATGACAGGTCAGTGGCGTTGGTCCTTCTTGCTTTTTAGAAGAGGAAATGGGTTCATACAGACCACAAACTCTCTGAACTGGTTTTGTTAAAAAAAAAAAAAAAAAAACGCATCCAGTTTGAGATAGTCTACCTCCATCTCAATCAAATATAAAATATCAATGTATTGAACGAGTCATTATTTCTGGAGTCTTTCTGAGAAAATTTATCATAAGAGACAACAAAACAGTCAACTGGCAACTTCACTTGCCTCAATGTCTTTGAATCTTATTCTTACCCAAGTATTTTTTCACTACAATTAGAGTATTTTTTGGTTTGTTTTTGTGCCATAAACTCTCAGTTTATCATTGTTGTTCTAGGATGTGATCATACCTGAATAGTCAATGATATTTGGGGGGGATATGCAATACACTGTACAATGCTCAGTTCCACCGCTAGGTAGGTATCCACACTCTTAGCAGACTAGCCATGGCTCACTCTAACTTTGCTGCTCTGCACTGCACATTCCTTTCTAGGGCCATCATACCTCTCCCTTTGCTACAGGATTTGGTTACAGGTGCCTAGTCCCTTCCATCATGGAGCCCCAGTCCACCTGGAACTCATCATAACGCTAAAGAGAAAGGTTTATGGTGGAAAGAAAACTTTCTTCCTGCCTTTCTTTCATCATCTCGTACTGTGGTTCATTTTTGTCTTTTATAATCTGGGTTCATAATCTGGCAGTGGTTGCTGTGACAGATATCTGTGAAGGGGGAGGTCCCCATTAGCTGGAAATAACTAATCTTCCCTTTCCTTCAATGTCATTGGATGGGTGGGCCAGATTTGAAAAGTTGATTTCATTTCTTTCGACAATTCTCCAGTGGCTGGGGACTTCCCCTTCTCTTTTTCCACCACCTCCTCAAAAAGAAAATAAATATGTAGAGGAGGCAGTAAATGGTCTTTCAGAGAAATGAAATGCTAAATACAACTCTAAATCTAGGAACAAGGAGTCTTCATGAATTCTTCCTGAAATGGTCAGTTATGTCTTCCCTCCTTTCTTATAGCTAAAGAATTCCTAATGTTAGGTAGCAGTTAGCCATGAGCAGGGGATGGGACAAGGGTTTAAGAAAGGAAACAACAACCCCCCCCCACCCAAAAAAAAAGAAACCCACAGAAACTGGGCTCTACCAATCAGCTTAAAGGTCAGGGAACCTACTGATCAGCAGTTCTTTAAAAAAAAAAAAAAGAGAGAGAGAAAACAGCCAAACCTTGCCTGCTGCAGAAGGAGCAAGGTTCACATTTCGGTGAACACAGCTCATTATATGCTGCTTACTGCTCCTGGTAACACTGTTCTTACAGGATCATCCGGCCCTATAAGCACCTTAGTTTTGTACTGTCCTTAGAAGATGTAATCCTCTCCTTCAGCCTTCATTTCCTAAGGACTTGGGCTTGGAAGTGTGACTGTGCCTGTATTTTATTAGTAATTTGGAGAGTGGAGGTGAATTCCCCCTGGCGTTCCTGTGTAGACAAGGGAGGCATTTCCTCCCTTGCCTTTCATTCCTTCAAGAAAGCAGCTACTCTGTGCTTATTTTCTCAAAAGAGGAATAAGACAGACTAGAAAACAGAAGTAGCTGGCAAATCATTTTGGCTTTCAAGTTCTCAAATCTTTAAGAGAAGGAAATTCTCTGATAAAGATAAAGCTTCTTAAACCAAACTTTGAAGGGAGTCCAGTTTTTGCCCAACTGGGGCAAGTAAGCACAGAAGAGAGGGAAGTTCTAGCCCCACACTTCCTGGCCCTGCCTTCAATACAGCAGCAGCAAGATGCCAGAGAATGAAATCTGTGTGCCTTCAAAATAGATGAATCCAGAACCTCCCTACTTTCAGATGGCAGGCCAAGGAGACAGTAAGACTCCACAGAAGAAAAGGTAGTATAGATTCCTCCCCCCCAAAAAAAAAAAGATAAAGATGAATGAGAGCAGGTAGAACAAGTGTACACATAGTAAGAACTTATCTTCGTCCCCCCAAACCCCACTGCTTGGGAATCTTCTACAACTGAGTTATTTTTTCCACTCAGGTTTTGTTATTTCAGGTAGGACTCAGTCACTCAATGCAGTTTTTTGTGACTATTCCCCATTAGGACCTCAAACAATTGGAGGGTACCCTTTTGTCCTTAGACTAGATGAACCTACTGCGGGTGCTGTTCAGTCCAAGGAACAAGAAGAAATAAATATCACCACTTCTCCTGATAGAAAGTGCCAGAAAAGATAGACTACAGGACATATACAAAATCTCATCTTAATGAGTCAGTTTATCGTAAATATCTTTTTGGTATAAAAATACCCATTTTTGAACCTTGTTTTTTAAAACGTGTAGAATATATGTGGGCATTTGAAATTGAATACTTTCCAAATTCCTAAAGGCTATCCAAGACAGCATTCTAAATTAAAATAGGAGACGTTGTTTTGTTTACCTTAATATTAAAGAATGTAATTTTGTACAACACCTACAGAAAGCAAAATCAGGAGTGGGAATCTGATATATTTGATCCCATGTAAGGATTAGGATTTCTGCATTAAAAAGAAAATACTTTATGTAAACATAAACCTTGTGATTTCAGGGGAAATTATAATAATTCTAAACTGGTCTCAAATTCTAGCAAACACATAATCTGGAAATGTTTCAAATCTACAGAAAAACTGTACTTGAAGCTTCTGGGTAAATTTTAAAGACACATTTTACAGTGATTGCTGTATTTTATTTTATATACCCCAGTTATATTTTCGAACATTTTAAATTGGCATTTAGAAGTCTGAATTCATGCCACATTAAGATATTTATTGAAAGGCTTCTGAGACATTAAAATTCTACACAGGAATGCATGCAATTAACCAAAGATACTTGTAATATATATACAAAGACACTGAATTACAGCCCATGAATCAAAAGAGGACTGGGAACAAAACCTTCAGAACTTATATTTACAGTTATTATTTTGGTTACTCATAAGATATTTTAATATTCTAGGTACTATATTGATCCTCAAAAGGAAAATTAAAGATAATTAATGTGACTACATTATATACTAATTGGAAAAATCATTCTATAAATGAAAACATCGGTTGACTCTAGTATGATAAATGTAATTGTTAGGAAAGCTGCAACATTATAAAATGGAGAAGAGTGTAACTCAAAAAAGAGTAAGAAATTAAGTAATTTTTTAAATAAGGACAGAATTCAGTAAAGTCAAAAAGTAATTAGTGTGAAGTTCTAATATTACTAAAATTAAATAATATCAGTTAGAATTGATTTATGCAGCCAGAAATCATATATATGAATCTTGTTTAATTGCGTACAGAACAGAATCTTGTAAAACTGAGCATCTGAAAATTTCCATCATCTCCAGGTACACAGTTAAGAAGATCCTTCCCGCTCCCTTTAATTCCCATCTCTGCCAGAAAAATAGCAGAAATTTTCACTTTATAAAAACCAGGAACTATCAACTGCTAAATGTCAAGACCTTCAAGCTAAAAGCAACAAATAATTGAAATTATCAGACAAATTCTAATTTAGGCACAGAGAATAAGGAGCTATGAGTGATTTTAGCATAAAGAAATCTTCCTGCACGTTCTTACTGAGATGCAGCTAAGAACAAAAGGAACTGTACTGCAAATCTTGAACTTTATTCAGTAGCTTTGTTTGTTTTAATACTCTATTGTTATTTTTGGAACTCTTGTTGTTTTATCATATTAAGCAAGTAAGTAATTGTATTTACTGGGTTAGAAATAAGAAATTAGGAAAGAAGTCTATACCATTAGAAAAGAATTGGAAGTATCAGTATGAAATAGAAAGCACTCATCTTTTCTATCTACGCTCATTAAAATGACCTGAGCAATGAAATCCCCACAGTGCCCCCTAGTGCTGAGATTTGGGTCTCTGATATTTTTTTCCACTAAAAGGAACCACTCTTTGGAGACATTAGTGATTCCATGTCTGAAGCAGAAAGGTACAAAGATGAGCTCGAAAAATCTTGTGCCAGAAAGCAACAAAGCTTTCAATGATTACTAGGTCCTGTAAGAAGGACATAGGAGCAAATTTAAAAGAGACTCGCACTGGCAAAGTGGGATAATCTTACATGGCAATCATACTTCAATATAATATTTTTTTTTAAAAAGAGAACAATGAATATAGTGAATAAATATGTGGAAAACCATGTTCACATAATGATACACAAAGAGAAAAGATAAATAATTCTAAAAGAAGGTGAACAGAATGGAATGCATTTCTATGGTGTTTTATTTCTCATTCATGAGGCATTATTGATTAATTTACTGTATCAATGGAGAATGTAGAAATTACATTGGAAAATATATCAGTTGGAAGAACATTTTCTCATTCCAAGGGAAATAAGAATGGTCCATAAACTGTGGTTTCACATCAGACAAAGTCAAATGAAATATCTAGAATACAATTGAATATAAATTTAAGTATTCTTAAGGTTTATATGGCCCTAAGAAAATGAATGAACATGAGAGGCATTAACATATCTCAAGATCCCATCAATTTCCAACTTCTTTAGAGTGAGGAGAAATACATTAATATATCGTAAGTTTTTATCAACCGGGATGGAAGCTGCAGACTTATTATGAAATGTATAAAATTTTAATCTAGAGAAGTGAACTAAGGAGCTGATGACTCACCTCTTAAGGTTATGGAATTACTCACAGAAGAACCATAAGTAAGGTTTAAGACACCCTATCAGGATCTTGAATGAGAATCCAGACAACCTCCAGGCCTAAATCTCTGGTAGTAAATACCCTCCTTTATTTGGTATGGTAATTCTCCCTTGGGATGGGATGATTTGGAATTAGGTATAGAGATATTTAAAGATAGAGAGATATTTAAAAGAAGCAACCCATTGTGTCTATATTTTTGTGTTGAGGAGAAACCTGTCCATATTTGACAATCTATATATTTATCATAGGTGAAAGAAGTTGTCCTGTTAGTAAGTCTTGCAATCTAATGTGAAATGTGTAACTGATTTGGAGATACAATTTCAAAGCGCAATCTTAAGTCATTTTCAATATCGAACCATCTAAAACCCTTAGATTTGTCATTTTTAGAAATGCTTTTTAAAGAAGCTTTTTAGTCTGAAGCAGAGAGGTTTGGTCAAAGATTTCTAAAATACAAAAAAGGGACATGATTCAGGCGATACAGCTATTGAAGCTGCTTCCCAAATGGATTTTCAGCCCACAGTAGATGCTCCTCTATTTGTCTGCAGGGCCTGTCTCATCCACACTGCAATCTTCCCTCTCTACCCTGGTCACTATACCCTGATAAGAATCCTATAGCCTGGAAGTTCTTCCCCCCTGCCCTGGTCCAGCATTCCATTTTAAGCACATACGAGTGAAGGGGAAGATGATGGAATAAATGAACAATGCTGAACTTATAATGGGATTTACAATATAGCATCTTTTCAGTTGTTTATAGGTGTGTGCTGAACTCTTTGTGCTTCTTTATCAATAACGCAGGGAAGCTGCTGCCAATGTGTATCGGGCACAACTGAAGCTGAAGGACCTGTGCTTACCTGCAAGTTGACTCTATTGACTTTCCAGGAAGTGGGGTAGTTCCAGGTCTTAGCTGCAGGGCGACATTTTTTCTGGATAGCCCAAGGCTTTCCTCTGCAGTAAGGATGATAGTACCGTTGTGGGTGTTTTGTTTTGTTTTGCTTTTTAATTCTCCAGGAATACATTCTTCCACGTGGCATTCCTCTTAACCAAGGTTAAGCCTACTCGAACCAAGCTTTTTAATTCCTGGGACAAAATTTGCAATATGTAATTCAAGCTGTATAAACCGAATTGCAAACACATGTTCTTTGCCATCCTCAAAGCTCTGACAAAGTAGAAGCAAAAGCAAGATGTGTGACACGAAAGCAAGCGCTAAAGTATATTTTGCCATGAAACAGGACTTAAGTGGATTGAGGCTATTCAAATTATGATGAAACTGTGAACAAGTTCCAACCCAGCTTGTCTACAACAGGGCTTTTCTAAATGTTGAAGGATACATTGCAATCTTACAGTCAAGAGTAATGTCCACATTTCCTTTCAGAATGTGCGGAAGCGAACAGGCCACCACTGGACTCCATACCAAGGTATCAATGCCAGCTGAGAGTCTCGTCCTATGCAAAGAAATTCTTGAAAAGAAACCATCTCAAATTCAGATGCACCAAGTCCAGCGAAGTTCCCTAGATCCTGTTTTTGTCAGTTCAGGTTGCCATAGCACTATATCATACAGTAGGTGGCTTAAACGACCAATATGTATTTCTTACAATTCTGAAGGCTGGGGAGTCCAAGATTACGGTGCCACCAGATTCAGGTCCTGGTGACGGCTGCATCCTGGTTCATAAATGTCCATCTCCTGGCTGCATCTTCACAGGGTGAAAGGAAGCCCGGGAGCTCTCTGGGGTTTCTTCCATAAAGGCACTAATCCCATTTCTGGTGGCTACATCCTCATGACCTGATCACCTTCCACAGGCCTGATATACAAATATATATCAGGGGTTAACTTGGGGGTTAAGTTTTAACGTAAGAATTCAGAGAGGACATAAAAATAGCATCCACAGCACACCCACACAGCGGTGTGAACTCAAGACCACTCAAAAGAAACATATGCCCAAATGGAAGCCTGTGAACCAGGGTCAAAGACTCAAGACACAAGTCCAAAAAACTGAGAAAACTCAGCTGCTCTGCAAAACGGACACAATTTGATATCTCAGAGCCTAGATGGAAACCTCTGGTTTTCCAAAGCCTGCCTAGAAGGGAGCAAGGAGTCATTTCCTGCCATGCACAACTCACTGAGGTGAAGACTACAGTGAAATCTCACAGAAATGCACGGCAGATAACGGCAGGACTCGTGTTATGAACTGGGGAACACCTGAGCTAATACCAGAGTCTTCTCAAACACACTCACCTCGCTTACCACTGTAGTTTATCATCATCAATCAGGACGAGCTTCCTGTCTTACCTCCGCCTTATTCATCTTCCTACAGTGTCTCTGAAGACAATCATGAACACGTGTAATTCTTGGCAAGGCATAGTCATAGCTAAGTTAGTGAACTGGCAAAATGTGTGGTCTCAGATCCACAGACTATAGCACTGGAGGAAGAAATGAACCCCTCCATTAAAAGGCATTGCCCTACGTCAGTAATGAGAAGAGAAAAAGTGTCCGCAAAAGGATAGATGACCAACGTTACACTTAGACAAACACAGTGACTCAGTGACTGTCCTGTCAGATGGAAGTAAGTAGTACCTCCTTTAAATAGCCTTTTGGAAGTTTGCTAACACTTGACTACTTCTTTCACCTGTGAATGTCATAAGATCTTACCATATCTACTGAAGATCACAAAGATCTTCATCTCCTGCCATCCCACGACAATTCTTAGGAAGAGGGGTCTCAGGTTGTCTTCATCTATAAAAGACAACCAGCAATTTTGATGGAAAGATCAACAATGTGGTGGGCATCAGTCTTGCGCTAGTGAGTCCATTTCTACATCCTTTAAAAAACTTCTTAGGAACAGCAAAGACTTAATTAAAAATTCTGAGTCTGCACTCTTTGTTTTTTTCTACATCAACTTAAAGAAAATTAAGAAAGATGCATTTTATATACACCTGATTTGGGGGCTGAGATTCATTGCTGCTGCAGGTGCATGTGAATAGAATTTCTAAGGATAGGAGCATGGGGCAATTCCTACTGGAAGCTTCTGTGAGAAACAGGTTACCAAGTCTAAAGAAAGAAGCTGAGAAGGGAGAGCCAAGATAAACCCAAGGGTGTCTGAAAATGCAGATGCACAGAAACAAGGCACAGAGCAAACAGTCGGAAGGTAGGAGAGGCCTCTGAAAGGCCTAATTCCCTGAGCCAATAAGCCCAGTACACTTTGAAATGGTTTCTGCAGACCTCGCAGAGAAGGTCTGAGACTCGGGGATGCTCTTTGTACGCTTTCCAAGTATTTGTTTAACATTAATTTAGTGTGGGTGGGGTAAAACTGATTTTCTATTAATAAAAACTGAGTCATGTATTAATTTCCTCCCACTGGCTGAAGCTATTTTAGCTCCATGGTTTATACTTTTCTTCATTCTTTTGCAAATTTCTGAACCAAACAATTTCTTGAGAGTCATCTTAAAGGGCTTCCAAAGTTTAGTTAATAAATCTTTTATTGCCACTATCAGCACTATGCCATGTGTTATTAGGTATCAGAATTTCAGCTGACTGTGACTGGAAAGTGAGTTTGTTTGTGGTGGTGGTGTTTGTTTGGTTTTTCTTTTTAATTTTCGCTCAAGGATGTTGTCTACTTTGGAATGAGCAGAACCAATTTGCATGTCACTACTTATGTGAAGTCGTGTCTGGAAACTTGAATAAGCTGGCACTAGAATGCTGCTTTCTCCCAGCAATAGTGTCCGGCCCATCTAGAGCAGCTCCATGGAAATCCTTCCAGATAACTGATTCTTAGTTGGCCGCCTGGTCTGGAAGCGGGGTGGGGGTAAATGCCCTGTGGGCTTAAAGGTCCTGCTCAGAAATACACACTTCATCTCCCAGATTGGTTTAATGACTGGGGCGGGAGGGAGACAACTAAATGTTCTGGCCCATTTCTGCAGAGGAAGTAAGTTTCCATGATGTTTTCCGAGCTGGAGCTGACGGTGGCCTGACCATACACCCAGCAACACGTCCCTCAGTCTTCCTTCCGGCTCCCTAGACTGAGTGGTGTTTCGTGAGGGGTAGAGATGGAGTCACTCAGGTGTGAGACAGAAGGGTAGGCGGGGCATGAAACAGGTGTGGAGGAGGGTTAGAAGCTCTAGAAGCTCGTGGATGTGCATAGAAGCAGCAGTTGCAGTAGACAGGAAAACATATCCAAGGGCAAATTCCTCAGTCTAGCCCATCATTTACTTGAGGCATTGACAGTCGCTTTTCTCCGCTCTCTTCACAATGGCATTTGGGCATCTGGGAGATCTCAGCAGGGAGAAGGCGATGAACAGAAGCTGCTGCCACTCCCTCCCTACGCCCACTGCCCCCAAGGCAGATGACATTGTCTGTGTCCCCCCACCCACCCATTTCACTTCTTTCACAGCCTGGAAATGCTCTAAAGTCTCTGGAGGAAGCAAAAATCAGATGACTCTAGAAAAGTTAAGGAGTCTTGTACAAAGGCCAGGAAATGGGGCGTTAATCCTCTGTGGTTAAATGAACTGGTAAAATAAACCAGACGCTTGAACTTATTATCTATCTGCCTAGCCCAGGGCAGAAGACTCAAGGATCAGAAAGATAGACATGGGACACAAAACGAAACAAGGCCTTTCCACCCCGGACAGTGAAGCACTTTGACTTTTATCTGATGTGTGAGTCCCCCGGTGAATAAAGAGGAGGGTGCTTTAAATCCTTATTAGAGTGATTCTCAACCGGGGGTTATTTGTGCTCCTGGGGACACTTGGCAACCAACATTTTTGGTTGTCACAACAGGCAGTGTCACTGGCATCCAGTGAGTAGAAGTTCATGGGCTACTAAACGTCACAGAGCACACGGGGCAGCCTCCACAACAACGGTTCATGAGGCACAAAATGATGAATTTTGTGCCAAGGTCCAGAAACCATGCTTTCGAGCCATGGTTCTCAATTTTTAGCTTACATCAGAATCCCCTAGGGAGACATCAAAACAGATCGCTGGGTCCCAGCTCAGAGTTTCTGACTCAGTAGTTCTGCAGTGAACGCTGAGTTTTTGTTTTTCTGACAAGTTCGCATGTGAGTCTGAGGCTGCAGGTCTGAGGCCCCCACTTTTGAGAACCCAGGTCTTGGTTCTCAACCTTAATTGCCCTTCAAATAGCCACCTGTTTGAGAATGGGGTTAGACCCACCTTAGCCCGGAGTAGTCAGATGCTAAACTGCTTACCAAAGGAGGAAGCAAGAGCCTCTCTTTTAAGCAAAGAGACTTCCTAGAGACTTAATTAAAGTTTGGGAAAGTATCCTGGGAGGCAGGCTGGAGGGGTGAGAGGGGGCTCGATAAAATTGATCCAAATAAATTCTTTGCACATACAAAATAAAACTCACATGCACAAAAAGAAATTTGATCAATAAATTAGTAAATTCAGAGTGAGAAGGGAGTAATTAACAGGCCCATTTAAAGTGCAGAATACATTAAATACAGGATGAGTGACTCCACCGGGGCCAGTGAAGAAGGAAACACCGATGCTTTTGAGAGGCCTGGAAGATTAGAAACATATTTCAACAAGGAGAAAAGAGGAGAGAGAATGGAGAGCCCAGAATGATGATGATGCCAAGGTGTGGGGGATATCAGAGCCTCCGGAACCTCTGATGCTGAAATCCTACAGGTCTCACCAAACTGCAGGCACGCTCTCTTGTATCTGCTGGGCACAGAACACTGAATGAACCCACTTTGAGAGCGCTCCAAGTCACATCTGCTCCTGAGCAGTTAATATGTCAAATCCCTTTATATCACTGTAATCAAAAGGTTTCCCCCAAGTCAGTTGAAGCAGAGGCAGCTGCACTGAACCAGAACAATCCCAGAATGCTCTCGGATACCCCGGCGCTCCATAGGATCCCCTGCTAGGGAAACTGAGGCCAAAGCAGACTCCATCACCAGTTCAAGCTAGAACCGAGGACCATAAGGCATGTGGTTGATGAAAGTCAAATTGTAACACAGCTTACCATCAAAGGTAAAGCAAAGGTTTTCCTACTTCACACAGACTCACATACTAAACACATTCTTAAAAGGCAGCCTGAAGGAAACCAGATGGGCAACTAATGGCCAAGCCATGAAGGTACAGTTTCCGCTAGTAAAAGCCAGGATACAACCAACCTTTGAGATAGATGTACTATAGAGTCTCTCTAATGTCACATTCCTGATGTTGAGGTTGATCTCAGAGTCTGGGTTCATAGTTCCCTACCAAATGACACCCCTGAGACTTCCACTGGCCACAGACAACTAAACTGGATCAGTTTGACTATGAACCACTGTGATCATTCTGGACACGGAGTGGAAAACTAGGCCTTGGCCAAGAATGGCATGAAGAAGAGGCAGACTCCTTTGACTTCTATGTCTGTTTACCACACCCCTGAGACTTCTATGAAACTTAAGTCCTAGTTTATCTTTCCTCTAAGGGAGTTCAGTCTAGCTCCAGGAACTTCACTCCAGGTTAGCGAAGGGCTGAGAAGTAATATTTGCTTTCCATGGAGGCCTGGTCCCCTAACACCATTAAGAATAATCTTCCCAAGCCAGAAGACTCTAACTCTGGTACCAAGGAAGGAATCCATAATTCAATTCAAAAGAAGTTGCAAGGTGTTTCTGAAGTTATCTGAGCCTCATTTTCCTCGGAGGAGTGCTAGCACCCAGGGCTTAGCCTTTCGTGAACTTGGTGGGAGGTGGCTGTGGTGAGAGCCAATTCAGGCCTTGCTCATTAGTGCAGAGCCAAAGCAGCAGCTGATTCCCTCAGGCCACGTGTTAGTTCTAGTGTTTCCCCAGGCTTTGGGCATAAAAGCTTCTCCCACAGGTAGGTGACTTATCACACATTTGGCTGACACTCACCTATGAAGAGAGAGGAGTGGAACGAATTTCCCAGAGCAGCCACAAAGCAGTCAACCTAGTGACACCTTCAGCAGTCTTTCTTCTTAATGGGCACAGATCCGGCTGCAGAACAGGAATTCTCAGCCTAGAGAGCCCTTGCAATCTGCTGGTCAAGACTTTGCTGTCACCCTGGGTGGCTAGCGTGGTACTCTACATGTGAGCTCAGTGAAAGTGTATGACGCTGCAAACAACCAGACTCTCAGAGCGAGCGAGGAGACTTGCAGGTCTTGCAGTCTGCACTGTTTATACGCCAGCACCCCTGAGGCAGCCCACCTCTGAACACTGCCAGTGGGAAGGAGCTCAGTGTCCTCCACAGTTCTAACGGTTCCAAGGCCATCCTTTTACCCAATCCCCATCTGCGATATCTGCTGATCTGCCATCTGATGCGCTTTCCATGTGCGCGTGGCGTCTTTGCAACTGTACCAGATGGCTCGTGAGGGCATGTGCCATGTCTCCTGCTCTCTGTGCATCCCCATAGTGTCGGTGACCAGTTCTAGGGCTGTTGTGTAGCACTCTTAACTCCGCTCTGAGTTTTCTCACTTGTGATGACTGTCCCTGCCCCCCTGCTCCCAGCCTGTGTCCCTCCTGAAGCCTGAATTATGTTCATTCCAAATCCACCCCCCTGTTCACACCAGGGCCAGCGATGAGGGATAATTGAAAGTTCATGGAAATGTCCACACTAAACAAAGTCATCTGCTGGAACGCCAACCACACTAGTTTTTACACACACACACACACACACACACACACACACACACACACACACACACACAGCTACCCATCTCTAGGGGAATGTGAGCACAAGTGTTAAGGCTATCCTTGAAGGGGAAAACAAAAATCTCAAAATTCAATACAGAGCCTGAGGAGGATGAGTGGAACAGAGAAAGTAGGAGCCGTCCAGACTTTTCACCTTCAAGCATCAGCAGCACGACAGCAGGACATCTCTCTCCCAGATCCCGTTGTGTCTGTGAGGCCGCGTGTGCAGCAACGTGAGTCCCACCTCCAAAAGGCCATATTGACGATACGCGTGGCATAGCGATGCTCCCTCCGGGGATGTCCTTCTGTATTTACTGTCCACGAACCCAGCTCCTGCCCCTTGCCCTCATAGCTGCCCGGAAGCATCCTCTCCCTTCCTGCATTCTCAGGGTGCTTCTCTCAGCCAACGCCTAGCATTCATGAGAATATTCATTTTTCTCTAATTGTTCAATACCGTATGTTTTGTCGCCTCTTGTAGATGGCCACCTCTTCCCAGGCAGTGACTATGATAGTGACACTTCTGCATTTATGAGAAGAATTGATACGGGGAGGAGCACACAACTGGAGCTTCATCAATTAAGTGTTTGGTTTTGAAACATCTAGAAAGGTAGGCTATCAGTGAGCAAGCCAGACAGACAGTTTCACCTAAGATTCCTGCATTATCAAGATGTGGTTTGAACTTTTACTAAGTGTAAAGGGTGATGGAAACCCTTTGGCCAAAAAAGAGGCCCAGTTCTCTCCACTTACAAATGCCGAATGTGCATTATGTTCTTCCCTGTGTTGTTATTCCCACACAGAATTACACCTGGTCACATCCCAGTAAGCCACCGCCAGTGTGGTCCCTATAAGCAGTGTCTCCCGCAGTGGAGATGGGTTTGCCTGAGTCATCTACAGCCTCATACTTGAGACACAGTATTTGTGAAAGCGACCGTGAGGCTAGAGGTGCAGCTTGGGGGACACGGCCCCCTTCAACAGAAGGCCTCGTGAGATTCTCGGGAACCATCAGCCTAGTTTCCAAGGGCTTCACCTAAGCCAGCAAGGAAATGAAGGCCTAGTGGAACAATTGCTGATGATACCTCATCAAGCACTAGATGCCTCTGTTTGTAGAGAACATGGCTCTTGAGGACACGGGGTAGGTGGGGGCAGGCAACCATCTGCATGCAATGAATATAGCTCAAGGGCCTTTTCAGATCCTCTACCTCAACTGGCCTCTCCCTTTCCTCACTCATTACTATCTGCTTCTCAGTCTTCAGGCCTTAGTCAAAATATCACCTCCTCTAAGAGGCCTATCTAAAGAAGCTCCACAGCTTCCTTCATAGCACATCTAATGATTTTTACTTTTAAAAATATATTCACTCACTCATATTTTGTCTATGAGAACATATATGTATGTTCTTGACATACTTGCGATATAAGAAGCTCCAGTGAAGTCGCTGCTATATCTGTTTCCCTCCCATAATATCACCACAGAACCATGTACAATCAGTGCTCAAAAATTTCCTGGGATACACATCTGGATGTTTACCCAAAAGATACAAAAACGCTAACTCACAGAGATTTATGAACCCCCATGTTTATCGCAGCCCTACTCACAATAGCTAAGAACTGGAAACTACCTAAGTGCCCAACATCAGGTGGGATGGATAAAGAAGATGTGGTCCATACAATCAGTGGAATACTATACAGTCCTTAGAAGAGAAGAAACCCTACCATTTGAATCAGCATGGAGGGATCTGGATGGGATGATGCTAAGTAAAATAAGTCAAAAGAAGAAAGATAGAAACCAGATGACCTCACTCATAGGTGGAATGTCAATAGACAAAAAAACCAACAAAGGAATGGATGAAACAAAACCAACCCTTGGAAACTTGCAATAGAACTGAGATGACCAATAGGGAAAGAGACAGGAGGGTAGTGGGGTACCACTGGACAGTGGTGAAGAATACTTGGTGATTTAGTGGAGGGCAGAGTGTGTTTGACATATAGTTGAGGAAGGGGGAAACTGCACATATGGGGAATCTACGCATGAGTTTATTTTAATGTGTGAAATGCAACAGAGCAAAAATCAAAGGGCATTTCAAGTCAAGCCTGCTAGATTCCAGTTTTAGCTTAGCCATTGTCTAGCTGTGTGACATTGGACAAAGTGAACGCTTTGAGCCTCAGTCCTCATTTTATATGAAATAATAATATCAACTGCCTCACAATGCTGTTTGGAGGGAACAAATAGGGTAGTGAATGAGAAAGTACAGCCCTATATAAATGTTAGTACAAAGTGAGATGTCCAGATCAGTACTTCTGCTTCCTCTCTGGTATTCCCACCACAGGCAGTCCCTTTATTCAAACAAACACACTGAAAACCATTGTAAACTGTAATACAGACATCTGACCTTACTAGTACCAGGCAAAAAGCAAGGTTTTAAGTGGATGGGGCCTGGGTGGTCTTAGGAAGCAGGGTGATAGGAGGTGAATCTTCAAATGTCTTAAGTTTAAAAGATTTTTAGAAAGCAGGTGCAGACCAGGAGCGGTGGACACTTCATGGAATGTCGGTGAAGATGGAAAGGTTGCTAGTCGGCAGAGAGAAGAAACACAAAGGGTGTGGAAGTACCAGCTACTGACGGTCTCTCCTTGGTCTGTGTGTATCTCAGGGACGCTTGACATTACAGAATCCATGTGTATGCATTGGAGAGAGGGGAGGGCATCAGAGAGCAGGAAACGGACGCCAAGGGAGCTGTACTTAATCATAATAACCATTAGTATTGACTTTGGTGCCATCTTAAAGGAGCTATTTGTTATAAGAACCAATAGTCAAAACCCCGAGTCAGCCAGGCTTTGTCTTATGAGCTCTAAAAATAATGGTATCTTGCTGTTCATCTGTTTTAATTTTCCAAATTCAAATGCAATTTGAAATCAATTCAAAAATTGATTTCTTTCTTCTAAACAAAGAGATGTTAAAAGGAGAAAGGAAGGAAGGAGGAAGGAAGGACAGACAGACCGGACTTTTCAGTGAAGCACATAATAATACCCCACCAAAAAATAAAAGAACAGATGCCCAAGGCAGTAATTACTCCTCCTTAACTGAAAAGTATGAAAGGAAAATGGGTGAGAATTACGACCACATGAACGATATATAAAACCTCTCCAGAGCTGAGGCCAGCAAATCACTTATCTGCAGCTTCAACAATGACTTATAAAAGCTGGAAGAAACACAGTTAAGGTCAATTGACTCCTGGTTCTTAAACTACCACCTCATTTTAATCAGTCCCCCACACCACTCTGCATCTCCAGTGGCAAACTGGCTAAAGGAAATTAGAATTTGCCCTTTTTCAAGTAGCTGGAAAACAAAGTGGAAACAGTTGAATGATCTTGCTGTTAAGACAGTTTAGAAAAGGTCAGCAAATTATTTTCCACCCAGGCCTTATGAGGGTGTCTATACTATGGTGTGGTCACCACCACCCTAGAGGTGCAGTCTATTGGACCTTGGTTCTTTCAATTTCCCCAGTCTCTGTGAACTGACTCACAATAACCAAACTCACATTAAATAGACTGATAACCTGAACCAACGAGTTATTAATAGATGATGGTGGGATGGACCTAGCCAACAACCAGATTACTTGGGGGCCCACTATCCTGGTCCCCAAGAAAGAAACTGAACTCATTAAACAACTCTAAAGAAAAAGATAAACTGTGTCCATATTCATCTAGATTCAAAGGCTTCATATAATTCATTGGGCCTTGGCTTTTCTGATCTTAATAAAAGAGAAGAATATTTACCACTTAGCCATGTTTCTGATGATTTTTGAAACCATTCTGTGAACTTGAGAGCATGATAGAAATGGAAGCAGCTATTTTGTCAATAAGAAGGCTGTTGGGTGCGCATAGAATCTGAGAAAGGGCAACTAGAGAGTTCCGTAGGGAGTTTTACCCTGACGCTGGTGGAACTCTAAAAATTTTACAGTATACCACAGAGACTTCCTTTGTGAAGACTCAGCCAGCACACGGAGTCTGTCCCTTGGACACATGGAGAAATACCCACTCTCTAATTCACCTTTTAAAAACATTCCTTATCAGACACCACAAGCGTCCATCATCCTGACATCTCCTCATGAGCCACACGTTGAAATTAATGATACTGCAGGGAATCTCCCATGAATCCCCTCTGGGATGGACGCCCTCCTGGGGACATTTCCCTGTCTGGTATTTAGACACACCCACAGCTTGGTGCACGTTCACACATTGGTCTTAGGGCGGGCTACTGCAAGAAATTGTTTTTAGCTTCTCCAGGAAAGCTTATATGGGCTTTTATCTCACAGAGTCATTTTCTGATCAATTTCTAAACTCTGAACATGAGGTCGTCTCACTCTGAGCCAAGGCAGGCAGAGGTGAAATTGGGGAAGGGCAGTGACAACACAGAATGGGTGCTTCTAAACTACCAGAAGACTAATTAGTCCTCTCGGACAGTGAAAACCAGGCATCATTCTCTACAGGAAGGAGCAGATGACGGAGGAAGGGGGCCCAAATTTCCAGAGTCAAGTGGCAAACCCCACAGGGACTCCCCACTGTCCTTGGAATCCAATCCCAGCTGCAGATCATGGCCCGTGAGGCCCTCAGAGATCCAGACTCTGCCTGCTTCTCAACTTCATGTCAATCCTCACCCCTCCCCATCACTATACTGCATCCAGCTGGAGCTTCTTTATATTCTTTAGACCTGTCAACTCACTCCCAGCTTGGATTCCTGATCTGCTATTCCTTCTGTCTGGGAACCTCTTCCCCCATTTCTGGGTCTAACAGAGTCCTTCTCATAACCTCAGGTGTCAGTACAAATGTCACTTCCTCAGGGATTCTTAGGTGGCCTTTCAACTAATGTTGCCCACTTCCTTAGCCACACTCTCTCTCATTACCATGGTTTATTTTCTTCATAGCAATTGCATTGTATTTAACATCGTGCTGGCTTTCTGTTTGTTGTCTGACTGTTCCTCCAACAGACAGAAGACAGAGACCCAGAAGAGGTGAGAGTAAAGCGACGTAAGTGATCGCAGTTAACAGGCCATGGGGAGAGACAAATGCTGAAAGCTAGCAGAGAAATGCCTTGCTGTGCATGTGTATGAGCAGACTGGGTCCACTCAAGTGGGCTACGGTCCACAGGAAATGGCATGCATCAAACACATACAAGCCACTTTTTATATATTATCACAGGCTTGCAAAACATTGAACACCTTGCTGACGGCTTCAAGAAATATCTATTCTATGCCTCATATCTCCATGGAGGGAGGGACTCCTGCCCCAGTGCCTAGGAGGGAGCAATATCAGAATCCCACATTTTCACTTCTCTGCCAAGGAAGGGAACATGTCAACTAGGCCATATTAACCAGAAGGTACGTTTACTTCTTTGAGAGTAAAATGTGCGTCTCTATATTTTTTCTAAAGTGCTTTCTCAGCTTCCGGTCCCCACTCTGTAGCAGGGAGTCACAGCCACAAAAGAAGTCTTCCATTTACCAGATCCCACGCCTATATCTAATATTAACTTGTGACCATCAGAAATCTCAATCTACCTAACGCCTAAAAAAATCATATCTTCAGGTCATCTTTAACAGAATCTTGTATTTTACATGTAAGCAAGGCGATGTTACTGTATGGACTTGAACCACTGAGGTTTTTGTCCTGGCTCGGCCACCCACTATGTGACCTTGGATAAGTTATTCAATACTTCCATTCCTTCATTTTCTTCTCCAAAAAAAAAGGGAAGATTAATAATATCTATTTCATAGGGTTGATATAAGGATTAAGTCATATAAAAAGTAAGATAACTAGCAAACTAGTCATATATTTTGTCACCACTAACAAGAGAGACTAAAGGTTAGATACCGTTCTGTAGCTAATTCCTGTGTGTGTTGTCAATAGGTTACAGAGTCTAACAGGATAGAGACATAGATTAGCTTCACAAATCTCCAACGTGTTCCAGAAAATCTGGGGAATACAAAGAGTGACATTTGGGAAGCAAAGTTCTATAGTAAGAGGCCAATGATTTGGGGGTGGGCTTCCATAGCAGGGTCGTTTGGACCTTACACGTGACTTCATCTGGATCCTCAGGGACTGGGGACACAATTAGCAAGTAAAGAGCTTGTCTTTGAGTGGCTGGAGCCTTACAGGTATTTGGCCTTAGAGATCAAAGTGAACACTAGAATCAGGAGACACGGTGTGGGACCTCTGGATACTACTAAGAGTACAGAGGTTTCATGAGCTTCAGAAACCCCTGGAAAGAGAGCAGAGACCTTACTAGAGTCAAAGATGGTTCACTTCTAACCATGCAGACCCCTGAGGTTACTACAAGCATTAGCTGGTGTCTAGATATGAGAGTAGGTAATAAACTCAATCTTTCCTGTTGTTGTTTAGGGGGATCCCTCCTCTGCTATAATTCTCACCTAGGACAGCAGTCCAAGACTTTAAAGCACAACAGTAACTAGATTATTTGTGAATTAAAGGCTAATCATGTGAAAAATTCAGAGGATTTAAATTGTAGTTCAGGCATGAATAGTGGCATTACATCACCTGCTCCAAATTCTGTCTCCCTTTCTTGTCTGAAATAGCATATAAGATCAAGGAGGGACAAACCTCAGGTCCACTAGGAAGGTCCCCAGGATCCCTGGAATCTCCTTTCCCCCTTCAGTCATCCTATTCGGGCTTTTTGTTTTGTAATTAACCAGGAGTAAAGGTGGTCCTTTTCTAGTATGTTTGCCAAGGGACCAGACATCACAGGCAGTGAGCGACACACTCTGACGCTGCCTCTTCCCCTTTCTCCTCCTGTGTCTCCCATTTCTCTGACAAGCCTCTGTTGTCTACTTATTCAACAGAGCCCAACTCTGAACCTTCCCTGAGGATGCGGCCCTTGTTTCATTGCTCTTTTCCAGCCCATGCTCAGTAGACACATCGCCTGCCAAAGCTTCAGTTCTCTCCTCCAAGACGACGACTGCCCCCATGGGTCCTAGCTGTAACTGCATTTCAGGTTCACATTTCACCTCTTCAAAATGCAGTGCTGTGCTGGTCAATGTTTAGCAACGGCCTGGCTGCGAGGATAGGGACCTCTGCTTTCTAGCTTTTGCCAATTTCCACGCTACTGATATTCCCACCAGGGCCCATTTCAAGCTACCATTGTGAGGGCACTGAGCACAATGTTGAGAAGAGAGGTGCAACGTCAGTTCTCACCAGTCAGTTCAAGCCAGATCCCCACATCCCTGAGGCTCCAGGTGATCTCCACGTGGCCATCCTGCTGTTACATCAAACTGAACATCTCCAAAGGTAAGCATCTCACCACAAACCTGTTTCAATGAGCCTCACCCTGTCAGCGGCACCTGTTAAAAGGGAACTGGCATTTCCCAGTTTTCCAGTTCCTCTGAGGATGCAGCCACTCGGATAACATGCCTGGGCTCTCTGGGATCCCTCTTTTCTTTTTCCTCAAGCTGGAACCTAGCTTATTTTGAGACCGATAAAGAAATTTCAACTCAAGCCATTTTGTGCCAAGGATTAGCAAACGCCAGCCCGTGAAACAAATTCAGTCCAGCGCTTGTTTGTTTTTTAGGATAGGTAAGATTTATTGAGGACTGACTCCTACACAGTGCTGCTAATCAGTTTCTGTACATTATATCTTTAAGGGAACACTGCATCATAACATTAGCTTTAAGATGTACATCACTGTGAACCGCCATCTGTTTATAATATATTAATTTTACCACCAACAGTCCAGTTCTACCTTTCCCCATATAATTGAGATTTCTTACCCAAATTACTCATCTCCCTCACCCTTCCTTTCATAACCACTAATTTTATTCTATGGACAAAGTCTGTTTTTGTTGGATTCATTTATTTGGTTTTCCTGTATACTGTGTATCAGTGAAATCAAATGATGTGTATCTTTCTCCTTCTGAAAAAAAAACACACCTGTTTTTCTAACTGGAGTTTTCTTGGAAAACAGTCACACCTGTTCTTTGACCCACTGTCTATGGTTACCCTTACATTCCAACAGCAGAGGCAAGTATCTGTGACAAAGACCAACCATATGATCTTCAGGGCTGCAAATGTGTAAAGTCTGGATCTTCGCAGAAAAAAAATGGTTGACCCCCCCATTCTGGGGCTTTCTCTTTCAGATTACCTACTCTGAGAGAGTATCTTGGCTGTTATCAGCTAAGTGGGAAACTTACAGGATGAATTATGATTCTGGAGGGGAAGACTACAAATGTCCCGGTGGGTCAATTACTGTGTGGGGAAATCTGCATAACGCACCGGGGCGCTTGCACTTTGATCTTCATTCATTTTTTGTGTTTTATTTCTCAGATGATTCTGAGCTCTAGAGTGGAACAAAAAGATTATTTATTGTTCCCCTAAAACCCAGCATCACTACCTATTTTCTGATTTTCCAGTTTAGAAATAATGATGGCTTATCTTCAGCCTCTTGTCTATATCCTGGCATGTCTGATTATAATGTATCTCCACAGATCCTGTCCTTAGCCAGGATCTTATCACCTCACATATCTGAAATACTTCAGTAACTCCCCTCCTCTGCCCACCTCTTACATCCTTTCTTAGTCTTTCTGCCTGTGATCTCTCCCATACTCAACTAGCACTGCACTAAGCAATGGAAGTAGAGATGAAAACCTAACTGCCCACAATGAGTTTACCACCTGCTGAGGGAAAAAGACAAGTAAACAGGCAGTCACAGCACTGAGTGAAAATTACTGCTAGGGAAGTATTAATATTAGCAATAGCAGGTGTTGCCAGATCAATTCTCCTGTAACACCGCTTTTATCATGCTGCTTAGGAACACATAATGACCACCTACTGTCTGCTAAATAAAGCTTATTTATGTGCAGACAAGGGACTGGGGATCACTCTTGGGGGATTTTGTTGCTATTTCTTAGAACTTTCAATTCTACTTGACAACAGGAATGCATTTGATAATGGGAGGAGGGTTTTAATATTGACTTTTTCTGGGCAGTGGCGAATTTGGGTCAATGCATACAGAGAGGTCTGCAAAAGATGCTGTAATTTAATTGTGTTCACATGAGAAATAGAAAACACCAGGCATCTTCTGTCCTAGTTTGTTAAATTTAATATTCAAGTATCTCCTTGTCCAACGAATTTCAGAAGCTTAGGAGAAGGGGACACACATGAACAAGACATTCACAAAAGTTTTAAGGGTCTAAACTCCTATTTCCCTGGGCCCAGGTAACAAGGATTGGAAAAGCAAAGTCACAGAAATGCAGAGATAAGATTTCTCAGACTCTCCACAGAGCTTTTTCATTAAAAGATCAAGCAATAGTCCTGGGTTGCTGTATACCATAAGCAGGGTGGTTAACGATGTTGGGTAGACTGTGACATAGTAGTAGCTTTGCCCAAAAACCAAAGAAAAGTTCAAGATTTTCTCTCCACCTTTGCTAAGTCTATGATCTAGAAGTTCTTGCTAAGGCCGAAAGTCAAAATGACCCAAGAACCCAATCCATCCACTGTGTTAGAAAGTACAAATTCTGGTACAGTAGTAAAGGGGTTATAGGTAGGTAGGCAGGCAGATAGATACAAATATACATATAGATACACTAAGAAAACTACTCTTTTCATTGCTCATCTCTCTTGGAACTAAGTTTTCCTATTAAGCACCTACTGAAGGTGTCCTTGTACATTGTAATGCCCAACATTTTTGATCATGGTTCAGCACAGCACTGCTCTAGAGTTTAGGAAGAAGAACCTTACTGTCTTTGGTTTTCTGTGTTATTTGCTGCAAGAATGATGGCACTGAGAGTCAAAACCAAGGTTGAGCCCTAGGAAAGCAAATCAAAGAGACTACTGGGTTTGATCCTGGTCTAGAAACTAGTAAGAAGAATGAGAGTAGTCCTTTCAAATACACAGTCTCACTTAACAAACCATGGGTGGAACTTACAAAGGAAAAGCAGTAGCATCGCCTAAACAGAGGAAGTGCAGCTTTATAGTTAAAATGACATTCTCCTCAGCTGGACCACCTAAGTTTATCTTCCAGCTCGGCCTCTTACTAGCTTTACTAGCTACGTGACTTTGGGCGAGTTTCTTAGCATCCCTGAACCTGTTTCCTCATTGGAAAAATGGAGAGACTAATAGTTCCAGCTTCCTGTTTTGAAGATCAAATGAAGTAATTATTATAATTATTATAGAACCATATACTCAATAAATGTTAGCTGGTATTTCAAAACACTGTGCCTTCCCTGCTAGAGATATTCCTTAGTAGATATAGCAGGTAGGGCTCTGATCATGGGGCTTGGGAGGTTCAAGTCCTAGTCACATAGAGATTTTAATAGCATGATGCTAGTCAAGTACATCTCCTTATTGATTCCTTCTTAATTCTATTCCCTGCTATGTTATTCTCCCCTCTAATGACTTCATCATTACCTATCCAACCCTTGCACAATTCTACCACCTAAAATAATGAGTACACTTACAACTAATATTAAGCAATTGAACATTTAGTTGTTCTTTCATCCTTTTATGAGGATTATACTACTCCTGAGAATTAAGATCTTAAATGTCATTGTTAAGATGTAAATATCATCTATTTCACAGTAGGTCCTCAACAAATGCATGGGTATTCCAGAAAAAAGCTAGGAAAGTATGCCATCATGACTCAACAACTGCATCATTACCAGTCATTAGTAAATCACATTTGGCACTACGACTGGTGGTTCTAGACCACGGGATTCATTGTCAGATGATCTAGATTCAAATCCTAGCTCCACCGCCTACTAGTTAGATGTATGATCTCAGACAAATCAGTTAATCCCTCTGGGCCTTGATTTCTTCATCTTTATAATGGGTATAAGAACAATCACCCTTATAGTGTAGTTGAGAGGACCTCTTAGAAATAGCACACACAAGCATATTATTTCAACAGAATCACTCAAAAAAAAAAAAAAAGTCCAAGCATGGAGTCAGCCATACAAAGACAAGCCCAGGGGAGGAGCAGTAGGGAGGGGCCCTATGGGCCTTTGAGAGCCATATTATAAAAAGCACTCCTCCATTTGAAGCACTAAACACAAGCTTCTCTAGCTTCACAGGTTTGTCTTGGGCTGGGTCTCACAGCAACAAGAGTACTGACCCATGCCTGACCCAAGTTGGTCCTAAGAAAGAAAAGGGCTAACAGTGCAATTTTGAATGAGTCCCATTTGGTTTTTTAAGTAATTAACTTCCTGATACACAAAGAACAAAGCATGGAGGGGTCCTCTGAAGCCAATTAAAGCCCAAATGGCTGGGTTGCTGCAAAGAATGGGCACAGAGGGAAAAGCCTTCCCTTTCTGCAGCTACCTCCTACCACTCTACTAATTAGATTGGGGAGAGGAAGAACAGATGGTGGGGAAGCCAAGAAATACTAAACTGAAAAAGGAGAGGGAGGTTTGGGGGTCAAAAGAAAATCAGGTAGAGTTTAGCGAGTATTAAGCCAAAACCAGGCATGAACAAAGCAACATATCTGGGCCTCTGCAAACTGGGAGCACCGACCCTCTACATAGGCCCAGGGTTAACATGGGATGCTCTGTAGTGTAGATTAGTCACTGCTATTTTGGAACCCTAGGCTGGCCTCCCTCTGAGTCTCAGGATAGTCCTAAGAGGTCCAGGTCATTGGTAGTAACCAGAGAGTCATTCTGAGGTTAAGATGAATCAAGCATAGCACAGAAGATAAAGCTCTCAAAACGAACAGGTTGGGCTAAATTAAATCATGTGCTCGTTTTCCGTCTTATTTGAAATTGTATTTTAGATACATGCTGTTCTTCCCTGATAAGCTGAAAGCTTCTTGAGTTGTGGAACTACCCCTTGCTTAGTTCTCTATTTTCCATTAGTGCCTACCACAGTGTCTACACATTGATTACCACATATTTATTAAATGGAAATGTGTTTGCATCACAAAAATGGCTAAGGATGGAAGAGGAACAGAACTAAGAAAACAGTGCTGGTCATATACAGTAGCATTCTTAATGTAGATTTTCTGCTCAATCACCTTGATTAAGACACATTAGAACAATTTAGCAAGACACACACACACATATACACACATGCATATATGGCAAATTACAGAAGAAATACAATGCATTGGTTTCTAAATTTTCTTATACTTTCCCATCATCAACAATGGTCTGACTTCCTAAAAAGTGTTCTCTAAACAAAGAAAAACAGAAGATATATAAATTCATTCTTTCTATTTTTGCTTTCTTAATCATTCGAGATTTAGTTCTAAGATCTACATAACTCTTGGCAGTATTGATTAGTAAAGAAAGGACAGACTTTGAGGTGTATAATCTTGAGCAAGTTACTTAACCTCTCCGAGCCTCTGTTTTCCATCAGTAAAATGGCAGAATATTAATAGACCTCACCTCATTAAATTTTGGGTTCTCATCAGGTTAAGATGCCTCAACACACTTAGAAAAATATCTGACAAGAGTAAGTACTTTATAAATGTTAGAAACTATTTGTATAAGGATTAAATGAAATTAAATGAGATAAAACATGTAGGACGGGAGTCACAGCTTATATCTAATTAGGACTCGGGAGTATTTGGGTACATCTGATACAATATCTAAACAGCCCTAAATGTGTATATTTCTGCGTGGCCTGAGGAAGGGTGTGGAGGAGAATAGTGGTAAAGGAAGGAAGAAGTCACACCAACCTTGACCAGGTCACAGGGCGGGAGGATCTAAAACAGCAGTCATCAGGGATCCTGAGTACAATGGGCTGCTTACCACTTGGATTTGTTTCCTGATTCGATACCACACAGCTCATATCTGAATAGGGAGGAAAGGAACAGATAAGGACATTAAAGTGTATTACTAAAAGCCACAAGGGAAGAAAAAGTGCTGAGCTAAGTAACTCTGGATATGAGTTAGAGATTGTAAGACTGACAAAAGGAATTGTACACAAATGCCATACTCTCTCTAAAAGAGTTGTTCCCCACACAGCTGTAGGTTAACAAGTTGCTACCACCACACAGGTGTAGTGGAATTGAACAATTAAGTAAATGGAGGCCAGCTGGTAGGATCTCTGGGCATTTATAGAAAAGTAAGGGGAGAGGCTAGGATGATCCATATGGTAATAAAGCTGGAGGCATCAGCTTGAACTCATGTTTAGCTCAATATTGATTCATGTTACATACAGAAACTTTTATTGATATATGAATATACATACACAAGTGAGTACAGATACATATATAGATATATATATATATATCTATATATGCTTACTCTATCAGCTAGGAGGGCCTAGCCGTAATGACACGTCAATAGCAGCAAACACACTTAAAACCCAGATATTGATTTCTAATGACAATATTAAAAAAACAGTGAGCCGGCGCTTCCTGGAGAAATTGTTCACTCAAGGAATGGAGAAGGAAATTCATGAATTTCCAGAAATTATGGATTAAAAAATATCAGAGAGAGACAGAGAGACAGAAGGAGAGATGCTGATTGCTGACGAGGGTATAGCAAAAGAACAAAGGGATTCAGGAATCAAATGAAAGAGCTTTCAGTGGCCAAAGTTGAAACTCTTTTAGCCACAAACTCATCAAGTAGTAGAACAGCCTATATTCATTAATCCTAGTGGGTGAGTTCTATCACATCTCCACAAACTGCATTAGCAAATACTGAACCATTGTTCCTAGGCAAAATACAAAGTTATGTTTCTACAAGCCTCTGGTCCCAGCATTTTCTTTAACTTACCAATACATAGCTTTTTTTGCCTGTTGCTGCTTAAAGACAACTTATTTACTATATATTTCAGTTACTAGCATTGAACTTAACGCATTCCAACTGATGCCTGAACAAATATAGAATGACATACAGTTTCTCCATCCAAACCTCCTTGCACTTAAGAACACTAGACATGACCTCAGCACTAAGCTTGGAGGCTATTAAAAAGAGTGAATCTACAACAAAAACCCCCAAATTTGGGGAGAACGTGACACTGAATAGACCATGAAAAGGATGCTTGCTTACAGCGTGAAAGCTAAAACCAGAAGGCAGAGCAGCTTCTAGCTCAACCTCAGCTCGGGACAGCCAGTTCAATCTAATCCCGGTTTTCACCGCTCCGAACATGTGTGCAGATGAATATGGATGCACCGCAAGCACCAATTAGGGGGTTACAAATAAATTTAGTGAGTAGATAAAGTCATATACAGAGAACCTCCTAATAATGACGATTGCATATAACTAGGTTATAACCTAAAGTTTAAAATAAATATCCATGGGTCCATACTACTAGAAATGATTGCATAAACCCACAATTGCAGAAGAGACAAATCTCCTGTGCAGAAGCTACCACGTAATGTACGTAGATGCTACACCCTCAGGCTACTCCCTACGTCTTAAATGTTAGGTCAGCTTCGTGCTTCCTTCGAAAGAGTACAGTAGAGAAAGTGGTTTTTCAAGAGTCACGTTACAATGGAAAAATATAACACACACCACCCCAACCAGGTGACCGCGTTTAGCAACAGCAGTGGTACATTATGTGGAGAGAACATACACACCCTGAATGAGATGAGAATGGAGCTTGGCCTCTGCAGTTTCTCCTGCCCAAACCCATAACCAACTCTGACTATGAGAGGGATAGACGGATCTCAGTTGAGGGCCATTCTACAAAATGTCTGAGCAGTAACCCTCAAAACTGTCAAGATCATCAAAGACAAGGCAGGCATCAGCAACCATCACAGCCTAGAGGAACGTAAGAAGATAGAACTATTAAATGTAACGCAGTATCGTGGAAGGAATGCTTAAAGAGAGAGGACAATCGGGAATAAAGAGGAAATTTGAATAAGTGTGATTTTAGTTATGGATAATGCATTAATACCAATTCAGTAATTGTTACAAATAAGACATTAGCAATAGGGAAAACCAGCTGTATGATATATGGGAGCTGCATGTACTACCTGCTCAATTTTTTTCAAGTTTGAAATATCCTGAAATAAAAAAGGTTATTACAAAAATTACAGGGTAATCAGCAGTACTTTTATATATACTGAGAGAGGCAGGTTCTTCCTTACTTTGAAACAAATTATCCAGAGTCTCTGGCACCATTAACACTCCTGTGCCTTGTTGTCATTGTCCTGAAGAAGAGTAACAGGGTCGCAAGGACACAGAGATCAGCAGAGTAGGGGAAACATCCACAAAACAGCAGAGCCTTAATAGGATATAGTAAGAGCGGATGAATACTCAATTTCTATCCAATAAAGCAACGGCACAATTTCGGAGCAGACTTGCTCATGATCATCTGGGAGAGACCCACTAGGGACTTCCAGAACCGAAGACACACACTATGGAACAGTGACACTGTAACAGGTGGGACAAAAACCAGTGGTATGGCATTATATACTGCTATTATTACAACTGTTGAGAACTAAGGAATCTTGGAAGTTATACATGCAGTGTCTAGCTCATAATAAGTCCTACAAATGTTTGGTTGCTTACTGATGCGCTGGAGTTAGTCCATCCCTGCTCATCATAAGCAATTGTTAAATCTTCAGAAACTTAGTGAGCCAGTTGTTAAACACAGCTGTTACTGAAACTTAAATTATGTGTATATATGTGTATATATATATAAGCAAATTATATCAAAACTAAAGGTAATAGTCAAAATGAATCACTTTTTAATTCTTGTATTACATCTCATTATCCATGCCCTTGAACCTACTTGTGTATATTGTATCTATTTGGTGGAAATACCTTCTAACTGCCCTTCAGTGCATCTCTTCTGACAAATCATTCAGAGCTATCACAGGTGTAGCTTGACTTCAGCCATAGTAGAGATCACTCAAAATGGAGGAATTTGAAAATTCAAAAATCCAAGGCTTAACTTATCATTTTGTGGGTATCTAGACTCTAAACAGGTGATGGAGAAAGTGTTAATAATGTCAATGAAGTTTAAAAGCATGCCGTGTTGTTGTCGGTAGCCATTACACTCTAACTAACACCAAACAATGAAGGGCATTTGCTTCCAGTATTTGAAAACTAGTCTCCAATACAATAACTTGCTCACATCAGTGATGCATAAACAAAAGCTCTCCATATATCGTTGTAGTTTCATTTTCCTCTTATTCATTAACATAAATGAAAACATCAACCACCATGTATCCAGGTTTATGTTCATTAATCAATTGCAACCTTCAGTGGCTACAAATAAAAGAATTCAGCAAGAATAAAAAAAATCATTTTGTGAGACTGAACTGGTTATATAAACTTTAAAATAAGGAATACTGTATATCTCATTCACTGTAAAGGTGTGTGCTGCCCCTCCTTTATATTAGCAAACTGCAAAAATACACACATATACATACTTTTTTCTTGAAGAGTCCATTGTTAAACTTTTACCAGCACACCACAGGTGCCTTCTCTTTAGCCTGAGATATTTATATACATATAAATATCTATCAGTAATCCTAGTTCATTGCTTAGATTTCTCAGTGACGAGAGCCTTGTGAGGTAAAAGCTCCAGCCTGGGAGACAGAGATAAGAAAGGAGGGACCTTGTAAGGCAGCTGGGCAAAGGCTAAAGAATAAGCAGGAAATACCCAGTAAAACTGAAGGAATTAGACCAAACCTCACATATGTTAAGTAGTTCTGGCCAAACTCAGCTCTAGCTGTCTCTCTGCTTCCCAGTTCTGGCCAAACTCAGCTCTAGCTGTCTCTCTGCTTCCCCCAACTGGACCACTTGCAGGTAAGCACAGCTCTTTTCATTCATCCTTGTCTTCCAAGCTAGAGTAAACACACTCAATTTGCAGAAGCTTCTGCTGCCAGCAGAAATTGCTGTATTAAAGTGGGGGAAAACATTTTTTAGATGTATGTCGTGAGGGCATGGAAAAAGGTGACATACGAGTGAATCATGTAGTACTTGTTTACGTTCTGCCAGTACTGCTCCTTGTCAGCTTTACCATAGCTAATGGAGAGATGACTGTCTATTATAAAAGGTGTCTCAGGTAACTTGCCATCAGCATGGCTGAAGCTTGACTTTCAGAGGCTCTTGCCAAATCCCAGAGTATTCCAGAACCACAAAACTGTAACCCTTCCTGCTATCTCTGTCCCAATTGCTAATAAAAATTAGCATTCATCCTTGATACAACCTTGATATATTAAGTGCAAATAAACACTTTTTTGTCTTGTTTTTTGAATATAAGAAGGGCCTTTATGGTTTAATTTTGTTATTGTAGCTATTGCATATGTGTTGTATAGGAAATGGAAAGAAAAAGGGTCAAGACCATAATGTCATAAAATGTCAGAGTTCAAGGTAAATAGGATGCTGGAACCAACACAAATTGCTTCCAAGAACCAACGCACGCATCTCTCACCAACACTGCATTCAGTGATGTCAAGTTGATCATTTGAAATCCACCTTCAGGGGAATATTTACACCATAAATACTACAGATCAGGAATTTTCTCCCTAGAATGTCAGTTTATTAGCACATCTCGGGTTCAAAGGGACATTAGACATCATCCAATGTAACTCCCAGGAGAATATTGAATAGGTAGAATTAGGACATTGGGAAAAGGGAGGGAAAGTCAAAAGGTATGAATTCGTGAGAAAAAAGGATGTTGAAGAAAGCCTTCTTCCATACCATTCCCTGGGTCTTGGTTCTTATTACCCTTTCTCAACACTGCGCTAATTAACGTACATGAACAGAGAAAGTCAAGATGGCAGCTTCCATAAATACTTCTTTAAATGGAGAGTCACTCATAGCTCAATTTGCCAACACGAATGTGTCGCTTCCTCCGCCTCCAGTGTCAGGGTCCAGAGAGAGTAAAAGGCAAAGGAGTCACAGACTCTGACCCAGTTGCCAAGAAAGCAAAAATCCAATACAGCTCAGCACCATGTTCTCTGGTTACAGATTAGCTACACATAATTTGCCTGCTGCTCCAAATTGCTAGGCTGGACTCAAGTGGCAATTCCTGAGAAACAGAGAAATTAGATGACTAACTTTATCCACACCCACCTCTTTGGGCCCTCTCATTTTCTGTGGGTCATTCAAATGCATACTCAGCAGGGGCACACAGTGCTTAGAAAAGCTCCTTCATTGCCCCAGCCCCTCCTCTTCAGTGGTTAGATTCTGAAACTGTTCAGGAAAGGAGCTATTAATGGTGTGTCGTAATCATCTAGCTCGCATTGCGTGCATTGCATTCCCCAATTAGATGTGGCTCTGCACACTTACTAAAGTCTTCCTTTACAGTCAGACTTTCCAACCACAAGTATTTAGAGTACTTTCTCTGTGCCAGTGATGTACAGGTGTGTTTATATAAAGTGATACATGGAAAATAAGGCATGGACCTTGCCCTCTGAGAGTTTACAAGTAAACAAAAGATGCACACATTGCTACAGGACAAAAGGAAATTTAGCGCTGAATAGGACTGAGGCAGGGAGATATGCAAGCACCTGACGTCCAGAAAGATGAAGGCCAAGGGGAGTAAAAATGAAAAATTTTAGCTGATCTTACTGAGCATTTATCATGTACCAGATGCCACAATAAGCCCTTTACATAAATCCCCTCATTTAATACAACCACCAAGCAGGATAGGTAGCAGCATGTTTACTTTATAGCTGAAAAACATCATGATAGAAAGAGGTTAAGTAATTCATCAAAAATCATACAGCTAGTTAAACATTGGGGTGGGGATCTATTACAGAATGAATGGTTATGTCCCCCCCACCTCCCAACTGAAGGTGATGATATTAAGAGCTGGGACCTTCAGGATGTTATTAGGTCTTGGGAGAGTGCCCTCATGAATGTGATTAGTCATCTAATAAGAGACCCCAGAAAGCTCATTTGCCCCTTCTGCTAGGGAAAGATATGAGATATCATGATCTTTGCACCAGAATTAAGCCTTCAGCAGAACTCAACCATGTTGGCACTGTAATTTTAGACTTCCCAGCCTCCAGAGAACTATGAGCAATAAATTTCTGCTATGTTTAATCTACCCAGACTGGAATTTTTTTATAGCTGGCCAAGCATACTAAGAGTGGGGATATATCCCAGCTCTTTCTGATTCTAGAACTCAAAGCAGTGTTCAAGGAAAAACGTAATGAGATCTCATACTCTTCTATAAAAGAATGTGGAGATTATCTTATCACTTTAAAAGGTATTAATATAACTTATTCATTCATTCTTTCAACACAATCCAAGCACTGTTCTTAAATTCCCTGCCTTCCACAGAAGTTATATTCCAATGAAAGAGAAGTCCTCTTAGGAAGGAAACTGAATGTATTGGGACAAATACTTAAATATAATGCTTGGGGTAAAAGGCGATCAAAGCCACCTGATCAAGACCACCAGAGACACCCCTGCAGTCAGATAAAGTTAGGTTTGTTAATTGCCTCAACGAGGAAGAATGCACACCCAGAGGAAACAAGGAGCAACTCAGCGAACAAAGGAAGGAACAGGGTTTTTTTAAATCGTTTTATTATTTATTTTGTTGGCATTGCTATATGCACTTTAGGATAATGAAACTGAACCTCAGTCTGTGTTTATTTCACACCACCCCACCACCAGAGTTCTAGTACCAAGCCCCCTAGTAGCCAGTCTTGTGTCCTTTGAATTTTGTTGACGTTGGTCTGCTCATTTGTTTTGTTTCTTTATATTCCATTATGAAAGCAGCAATCCTGTACTTTTCTTTTTCTTTCTCATTTCATTTAGCATAATCACCTCCAGTTCCATAAAGGTTGTTGAAAAGGGAGTGGTTTCATCTTTTTTAACAGCTGCATAGAAGTCAACTGTATATGTAGACAGACAGATAGGATAGATAGATCATAATTTCTTTATCCTGTCATCTGCTGACTGGTGGCAGAGCGATTTTAGACAGGATGGTGTTCATCAGGGTACAGAAGAGTGTAAGTATAATGTAATGAAGCCATGGTTTGATGGTCTCAAAGTGGAGCGGGAATGTATTTGAACTTCCACTGGTCATGAAATAATTTCACATCTTAGATCACAAGGTCAGGAAAATGCCAAGCTAACATAAATATACAGGACACAGGGCAAATCAAAGAAGTACTTCTTCAACCTATAAGGAATACATTTAGAGAACACATTACTAGGGAAGCAGACACTGAATTCCAGCTCCTCCTCTATTACTCAACAACTGTCAATTCAGAAATATGCCAAAAGTCAGAGGAAGAAGAAGCAAGCAGTTGAAACAGGCAAGATAATAAGAATTCAAGAACACCAAATTGGTTAAGGCAACATTCTTTTCATGAACATCTTCCTCAGGAAGCAGATCATTCCATTCCATTCTTGTGGCCTCATTTTAAAGTTAAAGGTAGGATAATCGGCTACATCTGACTATTTAAAATCAATGTCTACCACTGCATTATGCTTACAATATGGAGAAGAAGCTAAGACTGAAAGCAGGATGTGCCACTTATGTGTAGTAAGACAAAGATCATTCTAAACCTGTTAAAACCTTAAGATCTTCACATCTTAATAATAATATAACCTAAACATGAGTGACTGAATCATAAAATGTCTCCAAGTGAATCAAGCGTTATGATCCTGACCAAAAAGTCACAAAGGTTTTGGAGCTAGACTTCAAGACTTAATTAGGCCAATGTGTCCTTCAGGGATTGGTTCCCTTCCCACAGTGACTTAAATTCTTTAACCTTCCAACATTGAAAAAAATGGGAACTATCATGTTATGAAAAACCAGTTACCTTGAAGAATCAAAAAATCTAAAAAGATTTGGCCCACGTGTCAAAAGGAGGCTGCAGTAGAGAGGAAATGCATTCTGTTTATTTGAAGTCCCCACCACTCTCCAATGTCTCATTGCTAGTCAGTTTCATTTATCTATATTTCCTGGCAGCCTTTTTTTTTTTGCGGGGGGTGGGGGCATTTGTAATTCCTAACTGAAGTACAGTAAGTCTTCCATGCCATCCAATAAGTTCTTGGAAACTGGGAAATGACATAATATAATCAAACCACTTCCTCAAATAACAGTTTCCTTCAATGTCAGAAGGGATTCTTTTTCTCATCAATGTTATAAAAAAAAACAATGTTCTGTGAGGACTTGATAGATCAAAGTTCATGGAACTTTGCTGAAAAAGTGAACATATCCCATCTGTTCATTCATGTACTCAACAGTAGTTTCAGGGGTTTTTTTTTCTAGATTATGATGTTGTGCCTTATGAGGCTTTTTTTTTCCGGGTTGTGTAAAGGAAATTGCTTCCTGTCACTCCAGCCTCCCTTCTTTGTTCACTGTATGGTCATCTTGGTAGCTTCTGTTTGGTTATCAGCATTTGTGAAGGGCAGTGTGACCTCTGGGGCATCAGGACCCTTAGAGTGAAGAAAGCCGTTAGCAAATCAATCCTAAAGTGATTTATTTCCAAGCAGTAGATAGCAAGGAGGCACTGTATATTTATCATTTGGACAAGGCCTTAATAAAGATAAATTTGGAGTTTGAGTTTCTCTAAGGAAGTGGCTTTAACTTCCGACATATGCCAAAATGCACATCACAACTAATTAGGTGGTATTCGCATATGCCTAACAAGTGGGTATAGATAAATAGCAGATAGGAATGATGCCTTTCTCTGCATTTAGGTGTGCCATTGATAGTCTGAAAAATAAAGGGGCTTTGTGACCAAGGAGCAATGCCAAGAGTTAAAACCAAGGAGCTCCCCAAAGTTAATGATTGCAAGCTCAGTACAAAATCTATGTCAAGACTTTGTTTAGCTGTAGCATCGAGGGCAAATGAAAAGAATGCTAGTCATATATCCACATGATGGATAAGATCGTGATTGTTAAATTTTATTTTTATTGTCTCCTGTCTGCATTTGTAGGACTCCTACATTTATCAAAAAGAAAGGGAGTAGGGATCAGCTTCTGGACGGTGCCTCAACAGGACACACTTTCGGGTCACTCCCCACAGACACTGAAAAAAAAACAAAAAAATCACCTATTTTCCTGAGATAAACCAAGAAACAACTGGCACATCAACTGGAGACATAACAGCTAAAGACTAACTGTGGATGAGGACACTCAGCAGATCTCAGCTAAGCCGTGGATATGGATTTGGATTTGGGACGGAACTTGGTAGTCTCCAGACACGCAGTGGGACGGAGGCTAGGGATTTCAAGACCAGATGCAGAGGCAGAGAGGTGGGCCCAGTGGGACTGAGACACAGAGCCACAAAGGGTCGACTAGGGAGGGGGTGAAAGGAACCAGTGCACCTGGAACTGATCTGGAGCCTGTGTGGCAAAATTGTTCTGGGCACGGCCATAACCAGAAATCAGCCAAATCAAACCCCTCCCCCAACCATTTCACACAGGAGCCTGAGTTCCACTGAACGGAAATCCCGCCCACTGCATATCCACCCACTGGAAACCGCACCCATCAGATGCCCCACCTCCTGGATTACAGTGAGAAGGCAACCCCAAACCTCAGTGCTACCTGCTAGCACCGCCTTGTGGGTAGAGGCAAAATTGCAGGCCGGTTGCCAAAACTGGGCAAATCAAACCTACACAACACTAGGGAAATCGAACCCTCAGAAATATAAACAGAATGCCAAATAGAGCAAAGGGACAGAGAAATATACATGAAATGATGGATCAAATCAAAAACCCATGGGAAAATCTGAACACAGCAGATGTATGTAAATTCCCTGAAGAGGAATTTAGGGTAACAGTGATTAGTATAATCACGGGAATCCAGAAATCAGTAGAGGCAGTAAGCAAGAATGTCAGGAAGCAAAGAGAAGAATTAAAACAAGACCTCAAACAGGTAAGAGACATGATGGCTGAATTAAAGAACTCAGCAGAGGGACTCAACAATAGGATGAATTAAGCTTCTAATTGAATCAGTGATTGGGAAGATAGGACAGAGGAACTCAATCAAGCAAACCAGCAAAGAGATAAAAAAAAAATTCAAAGAATCGAAAACAGCATTCAAGACCTCTGGGATAACATCAAAAGGAACAACATTCACATCATAGGGGTCCCAGAGGAAGAGAGAAAAGAGGGCAGAAACCATATTTGAAGAAATAATAGACGAGAACTTCCCCAATTTGAAGAATGAAGCAACCCTCCAGATCCAGGAAGCTCAAAGAGTTCCTAATAAAAGAAACACAAACAGAAATACACCTAGACACATCATCATAAAAATATATAAAATGCAAGATAAAGACTATTAAAAGCAGCCAAAGGAAAAACGTGTCACATACAGAGGAGCCCCCATAAGACTGTCAGCGGACTTCTCAAATGAAACTCTACAGGCCAGAAGGGAATGGCCTAATACATTCAAAGTGCTGAAAGAAAAGGAATTTCAACCTAGGATATTATATCTGGCAAGATTATCATTCATAACTGAAGGAATGATTAAAAAAAAAAACCTTTCTGACAAGCAAAAGTTAAAGTTTATCACCACAGAACCAGCTTTGCAAAAAATATTAAAGGATCCTCTATAAAGCATAAATAAATCACTCAGAAAAATAGTAAGACAGCAAATACACCACAGTGGATATCACCTGCCAGCTTTGGTCAAATTAAAACCTCCCGCATAGCTTCTTGCTTCCAGTCCTTGTTCATCAGCACAACTCATCAACAACCCAGTGAAAGTGTCCCTTTCTTGCCTGCCAGCTTCTGTGGACTTTCCATGAACTAGTCCTGACCCAAGACAACACAGTAACTTTCTTCACCACAATGGATTCTCCAGATGACAAGAATGCCAACCTTAGGGAAAGATTTCATCTTGTCAACATGTTCCTGTTCCTTCCTTCGATACTCAGCTCTCATTCCCAGGGTACATTTTAGAGTACTCAACCCCTTTATAGTTAGTGCCCAAATGTATTCACAGATATATGTAAACTTTCCATGTTTCCATTAAATTTAAAAAAGAAAGGGAGTGGGCATGGGAGGGGTCTTTAAAAGACTGACTTTATTACCAAGATGATCTCAGAAACTGGTACTTTAAGCTCTTGGCCTTGGGAACCATGATCTGCACTAGGATAAGACTAGCCAGGATCCCAGAATACAGCATTAAAGGAGGTTTCACTCTCAGGGTCGTGCAAATGCGAAATCTGCATGTCTGAGTGAGCACATCTTAAATTTTGCTCTTGGGGGGTCTGGATGGCTTCACCCTAGTCATAACTCTACTGGGACTATTTTTATTCTTGAATTATGATGGTATAAGTTCTCACTAAAGGAATGGAAGGTGAAAAATACCAAAATATTTACAAAATCACATACAACAATATATGAAATAACTTATTAGTTATTTTAGTCACAGTCAGGAGAGAAGGGTCAGTATAAATGAGTAGCATGACGGAATAGTCTTTTCTCAATTCCAAAGCTTAGTGATGGAATTAAAGACTAAAAAGCTACAGCTAAGGAAGAGCCTACCAGTGAGAAGTGAAGACCTCACTCTGAGGTTCCATGGGTTGTGATCAGTGCGTTAGCTGATTGTACAAGGGAAGTTAATAGAGAATAAAACTCATATCTTCAGCTAGGCTAAGAATCTCTAAAATTTTGGTAACATAATTCATTTGCTTGTGACTATTTTTTCCTTAAAGAATCCTAAAGGAAAATCTCAGTCTTGTCTCATTTACAACAAATTTCAAGTAGAAAATAGTTTGTTAGGTGTTTCATAATACAGGCTGCAGGAGTAAGAGGAGGCCTTCGGTCTTCTTTTTGCTCCATTCGACTCAGGCTAGATTACAAAGTAGCCTGTATTTTAAACCCCACTCCACTTCATCTCTTCTCCCTCCTACTTGGAAGACCCAGAACATGATTCCATATGTCAGAAATGAGAAAAGAAGAGGCAAAAATGGTGCCAAGTTGAAGAGAATCATTCTCATCCAGCTTTAATTGGAACCCAACTTGAGATTTTCCAAATGGAAGATCATGGAGTACTTGCAGGTGGGAAAAAAAAAAAAAAAAAAACAGTCGCCTCAACAAAATTTAACTAACTGGCTCATGAAGCTTTGTGGGCACAAAATCATTCTTGTTAAACAAGAGAAGCTCTCTGGAAATGAATCCCAAATCCAGGGATTAGCATTTCCTTTGGAAACAGTTATAGCACATGGAAAGGAAAAGCCCTTGATAAAATGTGATTTTCATTTGCTGAATTTCACTTAACTCTGCTCAGTTCTCTGGCACATTCTCCCTTAGTTTGGCTGGCTATGTGGGAGCAGGGTTTTCAACAGACCATTTTCAAAAAAAAAAAAAAATGACTGCACTAAGTATAGTCCAGAATCTGGCATGAGCACTGTTGCCTTTCAAAAGTTTATGCTCAACATTCTGAATTAGTTGACACCATCCATCGATCATTCAAATATGCATTAACTACCTCTAGTGTACGAGAGACTATTATTGGTGCTAGAGGAAGGCGGAGTGAGAAAGACAGATGCCAGAGAGAACCAGAGTCTACTATCAGAGTTAACTGTCTAGTAAGAAGATTAAGATATGAACATTCCACAAGAGAGGAACAGAAAATAGGTTCAAACCGCTATTATCAAAGTGTGTTTTGTAGCCCATGCATGGTCATCACCAGGGTGCTTAGTAGAAATGTAGACAGTGAGTCGCACCCCTGACTGATTCCAGATTCTGTAGTTTAACAAGAACCACAGGTAACTCTTATACATAAGGCATTTGGAGAAGCCCCAGACTAGAGTAGTTCACAGGAAGGAGAAAACACTTCGAGTTGAAGTTCTCAGAAGGGGCCTGAAGATGATGACATGCGAACTAGATTTCAACAATTTGTCATAAACCTGTTGGTCACCAAAATTCGCCCTCCTCTTCTTCCATACATGTGACTAGAGTAGCCTCCTTTGCAATTATGTGCCTGTGACTGTTTCCTGTTGTCTGTGAACAGAAGTAACAGGTGGCACCTCTAGGCCTAGATCTGAAGGTCTTTTGCTCTCCTTCTGCTTTCTCTGGCTAACAACCTGGATGAGGTGGGCCAGACTTGATTACTCACATGAGGCTCAAACCATAGGTGGTGGTAAAGCAATAACTTGTTGAACTGACAACTTATAAGGAGTCTAAGTTCTTGGAAGACCATGCAAAGCCAACCCACTGACAATCTGAAAGTCACTCTCCTCTGTGATCTCTTTTTTATCACAAGAGACCTGTGTTTAGCCTAGCAAAAAGGAAAGCACATATAATATAGAGAGAGATGATGAGAGGGTGTTATTGCTTGTTGAGGGAGCAGCATGGGCAGCCACAGGGGCGTATGTGAATGTGCATGGAGTGTTCAAGGAGTCACAATCGTTTGGCTGCTGGAGCACATGGTATAGAAGGTTGTCGTACAATATAGAATTGTAAAGGGAATTTCAAAAGCCAGATTATGGAATCTGCCATTTTGCGCCAATGGTAACAGGGAACCATGGAAAATCTAACAAGGATACAGAAATGTCTGGGGAAAATTATTCCAACAATAATGTATAGAATGGGTTGAAGGGGGGAAAGAAGAGAGGTAGAAAGTTCAATCAGCCTTTTGCAATAGTCCAGCTAGTGAATGGCAATAAAAACACCTCAATGAGGTTAATTCTAGTATCGATACAGTGATAAAAGTGTCCATCTTCAATTTAGGTATTTTGCAAGAAAAATATGAAAAACATTGGGGTCTCAGAGGCAGTACTAATGACAGAATATCTAGTGTAAGGTAAAATTAGTCACTCCAAATTCTATATAAAGATAGTAAATTAGTAAATCACCACAAATCTTTGAACACAGACTTGAGCAAAATATGTATATATAGAGAGAGACAGAAGGAAAGATGATATTGACAGTTTCATATACAAAAAAAGCGAACTATTATGTGTAAATGTATCCAAATGTACTTCTCTTTATTATCTAGAAACATTTCTAAAAGTTAAACTAAAATTGTTTTATTTTGATCTATGAAACATCATCTTTCCAATGAGCTCCTCTCACTTCTAAGCTGTTTTCTCTTTGACTAACTAGCCACAGCAAAGCACCTAACATTTGTGCTCAGTTTCTTTGTCCCAGACTCTTTACACAACTAAAGGTAAGGGAGAAATTTTAATAGCGTCTTCACAATAGCCAAGTAGTGTGTTTATACTTTAAATTCATAAGTGCATTTATAAATTGATTTTCCTAAAAATTAGATTTTTGCATGAGGGGTGTTTTAAAGCATGGTTCAGTCATACTGAATGAGCTTAATGATAAATATACTTCAAGTTGGTGACTGGTTAGAATTCCAGGATTATAACAGGATCCAACTGAAGCACTCCGGAGGGTATGAGCACACAAATATTGAACTTGAAAATTACAGGCTTCAAGAGTGTAGAGAGCACACTAAAGAAGTTGATTGAAATCAATTACCCTCCTGAAAATTGGGAGGTGTTCAGAGGACAATTAGGAAGAGTCCAATCCATATTCATTAATACAGAGTGGGTCCCCAAATGACAGAGATATCTGCTGTGATTAACAAGGAAGTTTCAGGGTTTTTTTTTTTTTAAAGACAGCCTTATAAGAAACAAGCGTGGGAAAGGCTTAAGTGTAACCAACAATATCATTCTTAAATTATGGTAGAAAGAAGCTGCAATTTAATTCATAATGAAATGTATTTATTAGTAATAGGAGCAGAAGGGAGGCCTCCAATTCAAGTGCATTACCAAGCACAGAGAAATACTAAAGCTTCCTTTGGCCCTGCCCACAGCTTATTTGATAACTTGATAACATTCCATAGGGTGGGTCAGGGCCCAAAAAGACTTCTACCTGTGAGGTCCCTAGCCAGAAAACTCTCCCTTGCTGGATTCCCTGTGTCTGGACCGTCTCAGAATTTACTTCACACCTTAAAAGTAAGGAATCCAGAACTTTGAGTTCTAATAAAAGCCTATCACCTATTTTCTGAGGGTCCTTAAAGGAATCATCAACTGCTCTGAAAAATAGTGAAAGTAATTTATGTCCTGGCACCTCCCAGGTTTTTTTTTTTAATATCCAATGTGACTGATGTGTGAAAACTGATCATTGCTACACAGTGCAAAACAATTTGTTTACTTTACTACTTTGTTCCTAACAGCAGCTTACTGTGTACGAAGGACCTATTATGTGTTAAGTACATTAATGAGTTACTCATCAGAAGCACCCTATGGAACTGGATTCTATTATTAGCCTGCTATCCCAAACTGAGTCTCAGAGAATTTAACATACCCCAGATCACACAGCTGGTAAATGGTAACACCAGAATGTGAGGCCCTGCAGTGATTTCAGGGCCCATGCTCTAAACCAAAGCATGCTAATATCTCCCAACACTAATATCTGACACTTAGACAACATTTCACCGACTTTGAACTGTTATTCCACTCATGATCTCGTTCTACATTTTACAGATCATAGTATCCTTTGATACTATTTCTCATTACATCAACTTCACAGTCCTTAGAGGTAGGGAAAGAATTCCCTGTATCATGGAAGAAAAACCAGAATCAAGGTCACACAGCTAGTGAGTACTAAATGCTCTTGCCAATACAGTGAGGTCACCTTACTAACTTGGTTTCCTGGGTACATGGAGGTGAGGAAGTATTCCCTCAGCCATCTAAGATGAATATTCCATTCCCTGGAAATACTTTTTTTTCTGAAATTTGTATCAGAGTGCCATGGAATTTAGGGATAGCAAAGGTCCTGAGGTGTTAAGGTACAAGACAACCATCGCTGAAGATTAGGCCAAGTTTAAGTTCTGGTGGTGGTGTTTGAGCATCTAAATGCATTCTCCAGTGACATTCCTGGGAGCAGGTTAAAAATCTATGCCATTTGTAACAGGCTGCCCCTCATAAGCCCTTCAGTGGTAAATCCACAGGCAAGCATGACTCATTAGTATACTAAGCACAGCGTACAGAAGGACTCATCTGTGGAGATTTTAACTGCAAAGAGTAATTTGTCTGAATGCAGAATGCAGCATCAGTCAATGAATGAAGGTCAGGATAATGTGACCTCTCTGCAGCAGATTTCAAGTCAACCCTGAATCTCAGTCATCAATATATTCCCCATTCCATTGCCCCCAAGGGCAAATGAAGTACAGCTGAAAGGCAGAGAAATCTTTGCTTCCTCATTTCCCTTCCGGCTCTCTGCTCTCCAGATGCCCGGTGTTCTCATGCTGTCTCCCATCGCTGTGTACCAGCTGGCACTGCCCTCCCTGCAGTATCTCATGTCTCTCACCTACACTTATCTGTTGAAGTGACCCCTTTCCTCAGGATATCACATGGAATTTTCAAGCAGCTCTGAGAAATTAATTACAACTAATTTGTTAATGGCTGAAAATGAGTTTTGTTATTCATCCCACATCGCTCCCACCCTAGAAAACAGGAGACAGCATGGTACAATACATAAAAGCTGACCCAACAATCCACCAGACTGAAAGTCAGGACAACAAGGTCCTAATTCAAGATCCCTATGGTGGAGCTGTGTGATTTATTCTCGGGGGTATCAGTTTCTTAAGTGTAACCAGATTATTACCCATTTGTGGCTTACCAGTACTCCCGGGCATGCCTCCACAATGTACCTCTAGTTACCAAACAGAAAAGGACTTATTTTGGGTTTCTGTATGTTTGTCTACAAAATAGGGATCCACTTTACTTGTATTAATACATAGGTCATTGCTTTCCAGGAGAATCCCTCTCTTTCCTTTATTTGAGTCCAACCCTGTAGTCGAATGTAGGGTCCAATCTTATAGTTATAAATGCCAAGGTAAGAGCTCTAGGGCAGTAGAAAATCATAGACATTTTCTGAGCAAAGTTGTATTTGTAATACTAATTATGTGCTAACGCCCATACTAAGAGCCTTGCCTACATGACTTCACTTGAAACTTACAACAACTCCATGAGCTAGGTATTTTCATCCACATTTTACAAGTCATGAAAGTGAAGTATAGATAGGTTACAGAATGTGTTGAAGGTCACACAACTACTAAGTGATGAATCTGGAATATAATGCAGGCTGATCTGATTTCAAAGTCCATATTCTTTACCACTGTGCTAAAAGCAGAGAGTGACCACTTGCCTGCTGAGATGAAACTTGAGGCATATCAGGAACAAAACAATGCCCCATTCAATCTCACCCAGGCCTCCTCCAAACCTCCAACTGGAAGATGCCCAAAACTTCACATAGAGATTTATCCCTTAAACTGATTCAGGTCTAATTGTTCCTTTATGAGGAAGAAATTCTCCATGTTCTCCAGAAGCAGGATTTGACAAAGGTGGGACAAAGGCATCGCAGGCCCTGGGTATCAAGGAGGGGATAAAAAAGGAAAGAAGGGAGCATCAAAGGAATCAAAGAGAATAGGACAGGAGAACAGTAAAGATGAGAAAGAATAAACACAAGATTGTGACTTTATAATTTTGTCAATGGTTGCTTTGTATATTACAAACTCAGAAGAAAACTGCTCAAAATATACATGAAACAAGCTGAACAATATCCTTTCAGATTGATACTTAAAATGGAAAGAGAATGAATGTTCCTCGATATTGCAACCCATGCAGGATGGACTTCATTTTAACACTAGGAAAAAAACTGTCCCACCTGACCAAGAAGCTGCATCTCTCAAAATTGTTGCTTCTCTGTTGTCATTTTGATGTGGGTGAAGGTGAGAGAGACACCTTGATGCGACCACGCGGCGTCCCTCCAGAAGGAATTTGTTGTGTAAAGCGCCATTTGGTCAGGAACGCACAGCAAGTTTGTTAAAAGCAGAAGCAGCGAGTCTAAGCGCCCAGCGGGCCAGAAATGCACACGTGTGTGTACGACCTACGCTACCTGCCTCTCACCCAAGCAAGATGGATTCTTGAATATATAGGAGGGGTGGGGTTTCTTCCTTCGTGGGTGTGTCCAGGTTACCTGGAGTAAAAACGGCGCGAGTATCTAGGGGTGTGTCCTAGACTCAAGTTGCTAAGGTGGGGTCCTTGCTTTTCCCCATAAAGACTTCTAAGTCTCAGGTTTTGCCAGTTAGTTTTCTACTCATACATCTGCCTACTGCCCTATGGATTTTAAACTATGCTGTTCTCGCATCAATTTCTTTCCCCATTCACCTTTCCTGACTCATACATACCACCTTCAACTTCTGAAAGGATTAAGGCCATCTGTAACTTGTCTTATGATTTTTTGGGCGGAGGGTGGGTGAGAGAAAGAGAGAGAAGCTGCATCCAAAGACTTATTTTTCATTCATCACAGAGAGACCTAGGGTTTGATGCAGAAAAGACTCCAAGGTGCTGTGAGTTGCCTCAGTGGCTGGACCTTTTACATTTTCAGGACTCCAGCAAAATTGTATAAAATGTTCTCGCTTACTGCTTTAATTTCAAAAAATCTAGTGACCTTTTACTATTTGCCAAGCAGGCATTGGGGAGATAAATAGAACACCACCCCCAATAGCCCCGCCTTGATCTCCATACTCTAGCTCTAGGTGTTTCTATTACTGAACTGGCCATTTCCTTGCAAACAAGGGAAGATCCTTGAAGACAGGGAGTATCCTTGTCTCTCTAACACCTACTGCAGTGTCTGGTTGCTGTTTCATTGCAGAAATTCAATACAAGTGGCAAACAAACAGTATTATAAATAAATCAAATCCTAATCTTTCACTGGTTCCAGAGACAAATGCATTTCCCTAATGGATCTTCAATGATCAATAGCTATGGACACTTCAGATTTGACTCCTTCCACCATCAGTGTTCTGTACATTAACAAAACCTGAAAGCAGTAAGAAAACACCACGACTTGTAAAGAATCCTATTGTACTTAAAAAATAACCACTCCAATAACATATTTGACCCTTTTGACAAACCTCATCATCTTCTTAAAGCAGGGCCCCCTGCAGCAGCAAATTTCTTCCAGCCTTCCTTCCACAAAGCAACTCCCTGATTTAAATTACCCCAGAGGCAAACTCTTCCCTCCCAACAATTGTTGAGTGAACCCCACAGCTGCTGCCTATTGTTAAGCACCAACACAAAGCAATCAGACTTTCTTTGTATCTGCTGAAAAAAAAACGAGGAAATCACACATCCACGCCTAACTGCCTCACACCTGTGCATGCAAAGGTAGCAAAGGCGCTGAGCATCTTATGACTAAATCTGGAAAATTGTCTGCTTCAAGCAAAGTGACTTTCGAGGTTTCAGGTAAGCTTCAAATCTCTCTACTGGTAGCTACGTATGATTTGGAATACACACATTTGTTCCTTCTTCCTGATACTCTTCCAAGTCTAAGCTCTGCCTGGTCTAGAACTCCCAGATCACAGCTATATGCAGAGATCCCAGGCATAGATTCACAGGGGTCAGCCTGCAAATTAGCAGAGTAGCTTTCTAAGAGCAGAGAGAACTCAAGAGAGAAATTGAAACATGATCCACTGCAGATTCTGTTTCCAAGTAATAAGAACAACAGTTTACTGCGTGCTTACTTTGTGCCAAGCACTGTTTTAACCATTGTATCAGTTTTTATGGGGAAGGGAACTGAGGCACAGATCACTAAGTGACCGGCCCAAGATGTGATGCTAATAGATGTGAAGTCAATTAACTCCATGTTAATTAATTCTTCAATTCATTACTCAACACAATTAAAATACTTTTGCTAAACCAATTGTCATAATTTCCTTATTTTAAATCGACAAGTCTTTAAATTGCTATTCTTGTTTTTCATCTTTGCCATAGCACTTACAGTTTGCTATATTCAGACAATGATATCTGTGCTCCAAAATCACTAGTCAGAGCTAGTCAACAAGAATAATAACAAATAGTCAAGACACAGAATCAACTTTAATGCCCATTGACAGATGATTGGATAAAAAAAGATACGATGTATATATACATAATGGAATACTACTCAGCTGTAAAAACAAATAACCCTTGCCTTTTCCAACAACATTCGTGGAATGTGAGGTGATTATGCTTAGTTAAATTAGTCAGAAAATAAAAGAAAAATGCTGAGTGGTTTTATTCAATTGCGAAATATAAAGAAACAAAGCAAATGAAGTAACGAAACACGACAAAAATAGTATTAGACTCTGAAATCAGAGGTTACCAGGGCAGTGGTGGCCCAGGGGATACTACGGGTAAAGGCAATGAAATAGCTAATGGTGAATGACATTCTAACTCTAGCAATGGACATAGTGTTATACATATATTGATCAAGATGGGAATCTATTCTCTTGAAACATAGTATTGTAAACCAAAGATACATTAATAAAGTATTCCAACTCTCTACTCATGTTCTGCTTCCAACTCCATGTCCATCTGTCAAAATCCTACACAACTTCCAGATCCATCTCAAGTACTCCCACCTCTATGAACCTTTTCTAAGTCATCTAACTACCTATAATCTCATCTTCCTCACATTTCTCCTTTGGGAAAAAAATTGTATCCCACCTTTAGTAGATATTGGAGGTGATTGTTTTCTCCTCAACTTCTACTAAACCATACATTCCTTAGAGGCTGAGATGAAACCATGCTCATCTCTGAATCCTTTATAGAGCATAGCGCAGTACCTTGCAAACAGTGGATGCCAAGTATGTGTTTATTCAATTGAATTTTCAGTTGAGAACTACGTGTATGTGTTGCTATGAAACAAAGAAGGAATAGTGAGAAATGTGAATAAATATGTCAAGTGGGAGAGATGTCAGAATTGTAAAAGCATAAAAAATAAGCTAGAAGAAAATATGTATAAGCACCCAAAGTCAGCATGGTAAAGGAAACTAGGAAGGGTGTATATCCTGTGACATGACAGTGGACCAGGATGAAAACCACAAGGTCGGGAAGAGGACAGCGTATAATTGGTAATAGCCTGATTACACGTTCAAGGGAGTGATGAGAATCCAGCATGATAATCAAAATGCTAAACACAATCTAAACTGAAAAAAAAATGCAGAACCTAAAGTCAAGAGGAGTCAAAGAACAGGAAGAGAACATTCGAATCTATGCAAAAACATTAGCTACCTAATGCTGTATATTGTTGCTTAGTGTGAAATTATTTCATAAAAAATGTGCAAAGTGTGTAATTTTGAGGGTCTTTCTTCCAAGATAGTAAAGGAGCAGTTTAATTTTGTAGTGCACTGACAGTTTTTCTGATCAGATAGTCACATTTCATTAAGCATCCTGTTTTTCTTTTAGACAAGCCCTCACTGAGTAGTCAATAGAGAAACCAAGCTACACGTAGGTCTATAAAAAATAAAGGGCCTGAAACTTTGCCATAAACATTACATTAAGTTCTGATTTAACACAGTGAATAGTTCCTGGGAACTGAGTTTAAGGGAAAGTCCATCCACAGAGCAAAACCTATTTTACCATAGGCTGATTGATGTATTCTAGAGTTAAGTTTCTGCCGCACATTACTGGTCACGACCTTCTAAATAAAGACCCAAAACACTTCTTATAGTAAACAATCATTTGTATTCATTCACTCATTTTCCAACCTGGTGGCCAGAACCCACACCTGTAGCTCAGGGTACGATGCAGGACCCAACCCCGGACAGGACACGCACTCACACACACTCACACCGTCACTCAGACTGGGACAATTGTGACATGCCAATGAACCTACATGCCTGTCTTTGGGATGTGGAAAGAAACCAGAGTTCCTAAAGAAATCTACACAGACTTGGAGAGAACTTATAAACTCCACACAGTTACCCCTGCTGAGAACTGATTTTTTTTCTCATCCACATTATAACAAAATGATGTCGCATGAAATGACATTATCTGAGGACCTACTATACAGTAGTTCCCCCCTTATCCATGGGGAATATGTGACAAGACCCCCAGTAGATGCCTGAATCCAAGGGTAGTAGTACTTAACTCTATCCTTATATATGCTGTATTTTCTCCCCTATACATATATGCTATAATTTCTCCCCTATACATACATACCTAAGAGAAAGTGTGATTTACAAATTAGGCTCAGTAAGCGATTGACAACAATAACAAATAATAAAATAGAGCGATTGTAAGGATAAACTGTAATTGAAGTCATGTGAATGTTCTCTCTGTCTCTCTCTCATACACACACTCACACACATACACATACTTCCTCTCTTTCCCTAATTCAAAACACATGTCAGATATGTCAGGTTATCAGACCACAGTTTAACTGTCACTGTAACCATGGAAAGGGAAAATGCAAATGGGGGTAGGGCTGCTTTAAGAGGGTATGCTCTAGTCAGAAGGTAAGGGACACTTTTGGAATGAGGCTTTGGGAAGGAACATGATTCATACTTTCAGTCCCTCGCCCATTTCTTATACCTGGGATCAGAGCAGACTCTCAGTCAGAGGTTCCCATATGCCATGGATCAGTGCCAGTCTATGATGGACTTACCCTTGCTTAGAATGAAATGAACGCAAAAATGAAGTAAGCAAAGAGGACATCATTTAATTATTTTTGATGTACCTATTTTTAAATTATTCCTTATCCTCTTTTTTAACAAAGATTACTATAACAAAGATTAATATAATTTAATGTAGTCAACTAAAATGGTTGTTTTAACACTCTGGCCTTCCTGCCTGCTTGCTTTTTTTAAAATTCCTTTCCTTTATAAAATAACAGTAAAGGTAGATGGTAGTTGTGTGTGTGTGTGTGTGTGTGTGTGTGTGTTCACGAGTTATGTGTGTAAAAAATGCTGGCGATTTAATATTAGTTCTCTAGGTATATATCTATATTTTTCTATCTTAACACACATTTTTCTCTTTTTTAAAAAATTGGCCTGGGGAACTCTGCTCAGAAAGCTGTTGATAACCCTAAGGAGCATATGAAAGAATTAGAACAAACCAATTCCAATTAACTGCCAAACTCACCATTCTTATCCTGCTGGTGATGGGCAGCCATTTTCTTTAAACACAAAGGACAGTAAACTGTATTCAATTTAGTTACACAAGGATATCAGTTTCTTACAAGAGTTCATCTTTGGAAAATCTATGAATAAATATTGTTAACAAGTCTATTAAGACACATCATTTATAATCATCCCATATAATGTGCAGAGCATGTAAATCGTCTTTCTGAACATTCTAAAGAGAGATGCATTCATATATTTATCCTTGAATCAGGCACTCCCACATTGTAGCATATTTGTATTTATAGATTTTTTTCCCCTTGGAACTCAGCCTCATAGACACTTCAGTGCAGTCTCTCACCATCCTTTTGCAGCTTCCTGGTAGATATGACATTTGCTCAGCTAGAGAATAGACACTTTCTAGCTGAGTTGCTCATCACACTGATACCCCAAGGCCTGGCTGATTGGCTGTCAGAGGACTCCAGCTGTTTAGCTGCCGTGATGTGTCTTTCATAAGAAAAGACATTTCCTGGAACATCAACAGCTTGTTAAGGACTGGGGAGTTCAGGGGAGAAAACTTGAAATTTTGGAGGAACAGAGTGGTTTGAACTTGAAGCAGGCGTGAACATGAAACAGAGAAAGGGGTAATCAGGAGACTTCTTTCCCATATGTGTTTGAAAGATTCATTTTCAGAGCTAACCTTATAATTTGCAATGAACACTCTTCCACAGCTTGGAAGGTCAAGTGTTGGTCGGAGAAGCTGCCCACCCTAGGGGTCCTCAGATCATCTGAAGATGTAAAACTCATCTAAGAAGCTAGAAAACGCCTCATGAAATTGTCATCAATTTCACTTCAATATGATTTTCTTAGTGCCTTGATTTCCTCTTTTGAAAATCAAGGGCGAGCAAAAAATGATGAGCAAAAAGCTGACCAAAGATACCTGGATTCTACACACCCCTCTGGGGTGCTGAACTGGAAGCCAGAACACACGGAAGGGAGGAGCAGGCACAGTACTAAAAGGTCATGCTTGCCAATTTGAAGCCCATGTGGGTCAATTAGCTCAGCTTTCTCCCACAGCCATCAACGGACTCCTGAACTCAAGGGTCATCTCACATTGTGTGCCATTGGTCATTGGGGTCGCCAAGAAAGAATATGTGATTGGCTCAGTGAAAACTAACTAGCAGAGAATGGCTCCAAGTGTCACCTTTTTATACGAGGGACAGCACAGCAACTCTTCAGGACATCAAGTGCTGTTTAATGACCTGCTGGAGGTCCTCTGTCACCTGTTCTTTGCACTCTCGCAGCTCTTATCACTCTATATTGTGACTGTCAGCTTGCCTATTGGTTTCTCCCACCAAACTATGGACTCTTCGAGAACCGATTTTGTGTCTTACTCAACTCTGTAACCCTGGCACCTCACCAGTGCTCAATAAATATTTGATGAATGAATGATGGAACATGAAAGGCCTAACTTCATAGTTCCCAACTATGGGCCACCAGGCTTGCCGTCAAGTTATGAGTAAAAATTCCAAAAGAAAATATATGTAGTTCACTTCGAAACTTGTGATGGATAAAATGCCTTTGCAAAAATATTACCCATGTTGCCAAGACAGACATGGATAGTACCAAGTTAAACAGTCTGCCAGGATAACATCATCCTCTAAATGTCACCCATCAATGGCCTAAACCTGACACATTTAATTGCATCGCCAACAAAACAAAGCTTTTATTAATGAAAATAAAATCATTATCAGAGTTCACAATGAAGAACCACTACTTTGGAATGGAGGTTTCTATGGGGTGAAGATACCACTTTACCAAAAGGCCATACTTAACAAATACATTCGTGAATAAAAATAGGCACTTTGACTTTTGATTTCAGTGATAAGTGAGTCATGCTCTCTCACTCTGTCCCCTTTGTGCCTCTAGACTAAACATACTATCTTCTGCTCATGCTTGTCAGAATTACTTTATTAGTCCTTTGATACTTAGCTCAGGTGTCACTAATCCAAAGTGGATTCAGTGCCCCTACTCTATAATTCCATTGCAGACATTGATTTCTTTTATTGGAACCATTATATTTCATTGTAATTTTTCCTTTACTATTTTACCTCTTCTGATATGCTGAGTTTGTTGAGAAAGAAAAATGCTATTTGAGTAGGTCTGGAGTAGAATGATTCTTATGATCAAGAATTTTGGGAAACGCCGTTCTAATTCATTGTGCTCTAGACACATGCTTACAAAATATGAAATGCTACCACTAGCCAAACTAAACAAAGACAGATTTGATTACAAAATTGGCCCTTTTGGTCCAAATATTAGTTGGGAAAAGTCTAAGGAGGGAGAATTTCCAATGATGTAGAATCTATTAGCACGGCCATATTATAGAGAAGGAAACTGAAGGCCAGAATGTTTACATGATTTGCCCAGTCACTTACATAAGTGCAAAAGCTAGGATTCAAACCCAGATCTTGTTTTATTAGAAAAATGTTTTTAAAATACAGAAAAAATAAAAGAGATTGAAAACTGTGTACAGTAAATCCTCATGAAGGTAGGTTCTTGGAAGCTTGCAACTTTAAGCAAAACAAAGCACAAGGAATTCAATTTTGCCATAGGCTAATGATACAAACAAGACTTAAGTACCTATGGCATATTTCTGGTCATAAAACATGACCAAACTTCTAAATAAATACCTTGAGCACATCTAATATTAAACAATCATTTGTTTTCATTCATTCATGTAGTCACTCATTCATTCATTTTCCAACAGGCTTATTCCAGTTCAAGGTTGGAAAAGGTTGGAGACTTCCCCGCCGCTCAAGGCACATAATGGGACTGTCTCCTAGATAGGAGACCTCTCCATTTCAGAGCACATCACACACACACATCCACGCTCACCTAGACTGGGACAATTGAGACAATTCAGTTAATCGAAATGCACATCTTTGGGATGGGAGAAGAAACCAGAGTACTGGAGGAAACCCATGCAGGCATGGGGAGAAGCTACAAACTCCACACAGACAGTGCTCCCATGAAAAAAATTTTTTTTCATGAACTTCATAATGAAACAACATAGAATGAAATGGCATTATTTGAGGACCTGCTATCCTCACCACCTACATTGTACCATTAATATTTTTCTATATTTGTTTATCATCCATCCAACCCTCTATTCATCGATAAATCCATCTTAATTTTGGTGCACTTCAAAGTAACTGAAGGCATCAATACACTTCAGCCAGTATGCAATATGATTAGAGCATGTATATAATCACCTAGTGTTTAATATTTGGTTGCAGGGTTTTATGTAAAATAAAATACATAAATCTTACAGGTAAAGATGGTGGGTTACGACAAATACACCTCAGCTACCCAAACCCCTGTAAAGACTTAAAACACTACCTTTCCCCTGTAAAATGCCCTTGTGCCCCTTCCCAGCAGAGGTTCCTTTCCACTTCCAGCCCTGGAGGAACCACTGTTCTGACATACTTTTACCATCTGGACTTGTACCTGTTCTTGAGTGTATGTAAACTGAAACATAAGGTATGTACACTTTTGGATAAGAATTCACCATGTGATTTTGTAAATCACTATTATGTTTCATATGATTACATGATCATGGATATAACCCAGCTTATCCATCCTGCTGATGATGAAAACTGTTTCCACTTTTTGGTTATTATGAATATAACTACTATGAATCTTTATGTACAAGTCATTGTGTGGATATATACTTTCGTGTCTTTTAGATACATACCTAGGAGCAGAATTTATGGGTTATGGGATAGGGATATTTTCAGTTTTGTAAAAAATTGCCAAACTCTTTTCTCAAAGAGGTTGTACCATTTTAACAGTCCTAAAAGCAATATTTGCCAGTTCCAATTCCTCCACATCCTTACCAACGCTTGGTTTTGTTAATTTTTAAAATTGTAGTTATAGTTGTGGGCAAATGGTAATATATTATTATCTAATTTAAATATTTTTCATTTCAAAAACAAGTTTCTTTTTGCCTCACTATATACAAATTTATGTTGGTTTATGAAAATTAACCAGATACTCACAATATAAGGCACTATATGAGGAGTACAATGTAAAGAAAGCACCAAAACAGAGGGAGACAGAACTTACAGCTGAGATGTTCAGTAATATTTCATGAGAAATGATGTTAATGTATTCATTAAAAATATGTATTAATAACTTCTGAGGTACTGAGGATATAACAGTAATGAACACTACATAGGCCCCTGTCATCGTGGAACCTATATATTCCAGTCGGTGAAGGCACATAACAACCAAACAATTAAAACGTGATTCAGATGGTCATCAGTGATATGGGATAAAAAAAATAAGATGGGAGATGTTAAGAAGTCCTAAAGGGGGTGTTTATTTTTTGTGAGATGGTCATGGTATTTGAGATATATCTTGAAGAATGGTGAGAATTCAACCTGAAGGAGATAGCTAGAGGAACTTAAGGTATGGTGGGAATGGACACACAGAAAGAATTAGGCAGGAGGGAAGGATAAAGTCTAATTTGAATATAATAGAACTCTCAGGGTCATTTTGGTGCATAGTGGGAGGTGAAGCTGGAAAGACTGGGGAAGGTCAGTTATGGAGCTTGGACCTATTTCAGCAGACAACGGAGAGCTGTAAAGGGTCTTAGAGCCCCTTAGGTCAATGAGGATCTTAACTAAGGGAATAGAAATGTAGAAATTCAAAGATAAAAACATATTAGAGGAAGATTGAGAACCTTGACTGGATGTGGTGGTGGGAAGGAGGTTAATCTTGCTTCTGCTTGGGATAGCATATATCTACCCTCCATCTGCAGCAAATATTGAATACTGACAGCAGTGCCTATATAGAAAAGAACCTTCTTGTGATAGGACTGGTGGGGATATTTTTTTTACCTTTGCTAGAGCAGGGCCCTTCACTCTCCACTCTCAAATGACTGTACCTATTTGAATCTCTGAGTTTCTACGCAATACCACAGGAATCTCAACCAGTTAAAACAGGCCACCAAGTGTATGAAAATACTCACTAGAATTTTAACACATGGCTTAAAAGGGGGCTACTTCCAAGGAATATCAAAAAAGAAAGACAGAGGAACACCACCACTGCTTCCAAAATTTCTTCTTTTGCTGAGTCATCAAATGCCTGAAAGTTTCACCACTCAGTGAGAGAATTCAGGAACATTTAGGAACTTCCAGAACCTTCCAGCACTAAAATTATATTGAGATGTTCTTGCTTGAAAGAGATAAAAGATAAGCATGGTCTTATGTTTCCGGTGCCTCAATTACCCATTTTCACTGAGTAGAATAGGGCTCAGAGATAACAGGACTCATGAAGTAGTTAGGTGAGGGTGGTGGGACTATTTTAAGAAAGTCTGTAACCGGAAATTGGGTGAACTAGATATCCAACTGGTGGGTGCATAGGCAAAGTGACTAGCTCGAAGGTATGAATGAATGGGAGAAGGGGTTACCAAAAGGCAATCTTAGCAAGATTACTTCTTCAAAGATTTTCCTGTCATCAAAGTGCTGTAAGTTGAAAAGGATAGGAATCCCTAACCTAATTACTCAGCTTAGCTCTGAGACTTAACAATGCTAAATATCATAACTGAGGTTCCCGGCCAGGGACATCTCACCATCCTCTGCATACATCTCAAATATCTCCTCCTTCAGGGCTCTCTGCTCTCTCAAGATGCACTACTGGCTCACTCAGGAGGGCCTCCAAGCTCAGCTCGTGCTTCACATCTGCTGCATACATGTCAATGTGCTCAGTGGATGCTCACTGCTTGGTTAGAGACTCTGCAGCCTTTCAGAGCAGTAGGAGAGGGTGGATCTCAACTCACCAAGTGTCAAAGTCATGAACAGGGTAAGTGAAGCAAAATGAAGCAAATGCTCAGCAGCAGCAGGAGCTACAAAGAAGCCTTCAACCAACCTGTAAGTCTCTCACTTGAACTACAAACTGCTAAAGAAAAGGGAGGTGTAAGAGAAAGGCCAGTGCCTGGGCAGAACAGACATTGGATCAATGTAGGTCAAATGCAAAAATCAGAAAAGTAGCATGAGGTCAGGTAGAAGTGCCTAATGACCAAAGGTTGATATTTGCTTTTTTGAGAAAAAGTTCTATGCCCCATTCCCCTCCTTTTTATGACATCTGGTTTTCTCTAAGTACATGAAATCTTATCTCATTTACTTCTTTATAAATACGGAAGAGATGCATTCCTTTCCATAGGATCTATGTGGGTGTAACTGTGAGTGACTGTAGGGTAACTGCTTATAATTCAAAGAATGAGTCTGGTTTCTATGAAAGACTCATTGACTAGGACACTACACACATGGAATTAGTGATGCCTTAACCAGTAGCCATTGCAAACAAAATAATCAAAGGGATAAGTCGTCTATTCAGCTAGCCATTTATGAAAAAAAACAAGAATAATTCTTGTTAAAGTTTTTAAGTGGCTCCTCTAAGGATCCATATCCCAGGCAACACAACATTAAAGAGCTTCACTAATTAAGAGTGGTCTCTTGTCAACATTTCTACCAGTTATTCCAAATCATTTAGACCTTAGTCTAAGCACTACAGAGAGTGATTTGGCTGCACAGGTATAGCTAATGCTAAGAGTTCTCTGAAAAGCCTGGAGTTCAATCTGAGAAACTGAAAGCCTAGGAGACCCTCCCAAATGTGGAGGGTTCTCTGAATTCAATGCAGGATACTCTTATAAGTTTTTTTTTTAATCATCTTTATCCACTTGAGTTAAACTCTATTATTCTGCAAACAAGTTTCTACTTGTTAAATACTACTAGTGTCTGCTTTACCTTGAGAAAATATTCTTTTAAATTTCTATAGGTGTGAAAGAATGAACCAAGTTCCTTCTAAAATGAAGTGGACAGCCTGCGTTGTTTATCTTTCCATTTATGGGCAAAGAAGCCTTTCCTAAGAACTTGCACAAAGGGGGCTTTAAAACACATTTCTACAAAGAGAGAGAGGATGGGGTAGGGAGAAGAGGAGGGAGAGGGAGAGAGACAGATCAATTAAGCTCAAGGAATAACTGACATTCAAGATCCAGGTATGAAGATTAGAAATCCCAGGCATGCCCTGGTGGAGTAGTCATTAGGTCATTCACCTCCAAAGGAGCTCAGTCCACAAACATACCAAGGACCCAGGTTTGTGTCGCAGGTCCTGGGGGAACAACAAATGTGAACAAATAAATACATAAAATAAAGTGCTTCTTCCTCTTCTCTCTCCCTGTCTGACTGTCTGCTCGCCTTCATTCCTGTTTGCACCTTTTTTAGAAAAAAAAGGAAAAAATATCCTGGCCTCTGCTTCTCTAGGCTAAGATTAGTTTAACCGAAGGTTTAGTTACCTTAATAAAGATACTCCAACTCATTCCATCCCAGGTGAGATTGCAAATATTTGGAAAGAATAAAAGAATAGAGTCCACCTCTAAAGAACCAATAATACCTTTATTTCTAAAAATAAACTATAAGATGAGCAGTCCCAGTAATACTGGTGTAAGAAGACCAGTCACAATTAAAGAGTAAAACATAATGGAATATTTTCTCCTTACTATGGAGTATGGAAAGAGAAACTGGTATCATGGACAGGACCAATCTGTACTATAAGGAAGCAAGAACAAGTTAGACATGCGGTTTCTGGTTTACATTTCCTTTTCAACCCAACTTGCTTTTAGGGAAGGAGAGGAGATAGGAGGGGATGGGAGAGGAGGAATAGCAGGGATGTGCTTCGCTTTTGATAATATAACAGCTCTGTCTCCTCCTGGCTATGTGACCTTGGACCTTTCATTAAACTTCTCATAACTCTAGTTATCATGTGTGAAAAATAGGAGCCTTTGTTTAATTGTGACTGTATCCATAATACAATGCTGTCAAACTCTTTCAAAACTCACCCAATATTATATATTATAAAGACTTTACTATTCTTCGATTTGACGATTCCATCTACCCAAAATATAAGTCCAAGACCCCAGAGATTCAGTTTATCAGAATCTGAACATGTGTGTGCATGCACAGAGGAGCAGGGAGGGAAAAGGCGAAGGAAAGAAATGATTCATTATGAATGCACAAGAAAACCAACAAGAAGAAAATAAATGGTTTAAAAATAAATTGATGTCTGATTACTTTGATTTACTCTAAACAAGCCTGCAACAGGGATGGGTAGCAGACTGAAAATGCTGTCTTGAAAGCTCACTCAGATTTTCAAACATGAATCCTGCCTCAGAGTCAGGCAAAGGAAATTCTCTTGTGAGTCTTTAAATATCCATCAGCTGATACATGAAAATGAGGGTTAGATGAGCTACATGGTGCGGAATAAACCAACAGGACCCAATTTATATACCATATAAATGCTTTGTAATAGCATACAGAGTATACTAAGCAGTTTGCTTTGTTATTGATGAGAATGATTTTTATAAGATAAAGAACTAATCTGGCCTCAGAACAGGGTTGGCAAACTTTCTGCAAACACACAAACAAATAGATTGTAAATATCTTAGGCTTTGCAGGTTACATTCTACGTCTGTCACATTTTTTTTGTAATCCTTTAAAAATCTGAATACAAAAACAGCCTGTAGGCTGGATTGGACCTGCTGGAAGTAGATTGCCAAGCCCTGCTCCAGACAAAGTCTAAGCAATCAGGCAATAGTGGTAGTGAGAGCTGAAATCTGCCAGGTGTTTAAGCGTCAACGTTAACTGGACTTCAAACAGGTAAATCTATCAAGCTATGTTCCAAAAGAGCTGTGGAAGAATAAGCCATCCAAGAGGCCTGTGGAGAATGGCCACTTTTCGTAAAAGTATTGCTGATGATGTTCTTTATAGCTAGGATTTGAACTCAGGCAAAAGTACTTCAGAGTCTGTGCTCACATCCACGCTGCATATTGAAATAGTGCCATTTGAATGGCTTTATAAATGCATCTCCATTTTCAGTACAAAAGGGGCCTTTCGCCCTGACTGTAAGTCAACTTCTCTTTTCTCACTAATTTAATACAGCGTCAATATGTACCTATTCCTAAGTTCGTCTTAAACTTCACTGCCTTCTCCCCTTGTTCCTCCACTTTTCTCTGCCAAGTACTTATTGATGTAAAAAAGCAAACAATCTTAAAAATACGAAGGGCAATCCAATATTTATACGAATCCTGTGGAACTCTTTTTTAAAAATTGAAGAGTCATTGAAAAAATGAAGTGATTCTTCTATAGGACAGATTAGAAAATTCAGAAATAAAGCAAAACTCAAACAGAAATTCAGCATGAGCTAAAAATCATTTTAAATCCATGAGGAAAAGATAGTTGAATATATGGTGTTGAGACAATTAGGTATAAATCCAGAAAAGAAAGTAAAGTTGAATAAACAACTGACATCTTACTTGAATAAATTCCCAACAGATTATAGTTTTACCATATAAAATAAAACCGTGAAAAAGACTAGATGAAAGTTAAATCATTTTTAAATTATCTCAGAATGGAGAAAAGTCCTTTATAAGAATTAACACAAAACTCAGGAGCCAAAACAGAAGTTGACTACAAAAAAGCAAAAATTCCTTCAAGGCAAAAACTTCCATGAAGTCAAGAAAAATGACAAACTGAGAAAATTCAGTTTCAATTTATATCACCAAAAATGGGCCAAGTTTTAACATACAAAGATCTTTTATAAATCAATTTTAAAAGAGCAGCAACCTAACAGAAAATGGTCAAAGGATAATAAATAGATTGTAGAAAATGAAAAACTACATTCAACATAGGACAGCTGCTCAACATCATCCATAATAAGAAAAATGCAAACTAAAACCTCAATGAGATATTATTTTCCACCTGTCATACCAGTAATGATGAAAAAAAGTTTGCTGGTGTCCTGCACTAGTGACAATGTGGGGACAACAATCACCCGCAAACCTGTATGAAGAGCAAGTTGGTCACATTTATTAAAATTGGAAATGTATTTTCCTTTGAACCTAGAAATTCCACTTCTATGAATTCATTTTATAGATATGTTCATATATAATAAATCACAAATGTATAAAAACATCAGATAGAGTGTTTTATAGCAACAGATTAGAAATAACTTAAATGTTTATCAATAGAAAGTATGCTTATGAATTATAATAGGTCCAAACATTAAACATCTATGTTACTAGTAGAAAATGCTCTCCGCTGTTTAAGTTAAAAAGCAAGGAACACAACAATGTCTGTAGTATATATTATGCTACCATTTGTCTAAAACCTGGGGAAATATGTATGTAATATATATATATATATATGTAAATGTAAGGAAATCCATAAAATGGTTAAAAGTATGTACTCTGAAGTTAAACAGCTTGGATTTCAATTTTGACCTTACCACTTAATATCTGTTTGTCTTCTTTTTGCCTCAATCTAGCCATCTGTAAAGTGGGAATAATGATATTGCCTACCTTGTTGAGGATTTTTTTTTTGGAGGATAAAATGAGTTATAATGATATTACCTATTTTGCTGAGGGTTTTTTGAGGATTAAATGAGTTCATGTCTGTAAAAATCTTTGAACAGTATCTAGGACAATTAACACATAGTACTATTTAAACATCTGCTAAATAAATTAATATGCAGGAACTATACCTGGGATGTTACATAAAAATTTGCGTGTGACTACGGGCAAAAATGAAAGAAGATTTATTTGTATAATCTTTGAAATATTGCATGAAGTGCTTAAATAATACTTTTTTAAGTAAACAATTTGTAAGGATAAATTATTTCTGTTCGACAGCATCTTAACTTTACCTGGTCTCATCTTCTCTGCCTACCTTCCATTTTGGCACATAATTTCCATCTTACATGCCTTCCACTAGTCCTTCTTAATTTTAACATCCCTTTCCATCAACTCAGTCCCCCTATTTGTCTAAAACTTTCTCTATTCTATTCTCTATTCTTTCATAACTACTTTTTTTCTGCTGCTGACTCCCAAACTCATATTTCTCTAAAATGCCAGCATCGTATGCTCCAAGTTTGAAATCTAGACATGCCCACATCGCAATGTTAGCATGTCAGAATGAATATGTAATCTCCCTTTCATCTCAACCTCTCTATTTTTAAGACATTGAATTCTTTGTCTCTTCCCTCTATTTCATCTCCTAGATCCATTAAACCCATCAATCAATTATTTCACACATCTCTTCCTTAAATTTGCTACTGTGGGCATATTGCCTTAGGCCAAGGTGAATAACATGGATATTTACCACCTAAAGAGCTTGGTAAAATACAGAATCTGAATCAATATGGTAGCTTGCCTACAAAAGGACCTTCGGTGATTCCCGTTTCTTAGTATTCACTTGTTATGTAGTCTTCTCCAGTATAGTATCAGAGTTGATTTGCATGATATATCATAAATATTCTCTCTCTCTCTCTCTCTCTCTTTCTCTCTCTCTCATCTGAAATCTCCTGCTGAAAGCTACATGAGTGAGCTTGGAAGCAGGTCTTTCAACTCCAGTCAAGACTTCAAGCCTTCATATGACTACAAATGCAGCCAAGATCCAGCCAAAATCTTAACTACAACCTCATGCGAGACGCTGAAGCAGAACCCACAACTAAGTCACTCCTGGATTCTTAACCACTAAAAAAAAAGTGAGATAAATATTTATTGTTTCAAACTGTCAACCTCTGGGGTAAGAATTAGTGCAAATTGCCAAGTTGGGGGGTAATTTTTTATGTAGCAGTAGTTAACTTATATAGTAGGTCTGGGTAAGACCTGAAAAATTCTACATTTCTCACAAGCTCCCAGAAGTCACTAACGTTGATGCCTGGGCCTTGCTTCAGCAACAGGCCCTATACATTACCACTGAGTATCACCTAATCCCCTGTCTCGATTATCTCTCATGCCTACTTCTCAAAATACAAGGGTTCCCTATGACCTACTAAGGTTCTTGACCTAATGTCAAAAAAGACAAGAGATAACAAATGTTGGCAAGAATGTAGAGAAAAGGGAACACATATATTGTTGATGGGAATGTAAAATGGTGAAATCATGAGAAACAGTATGGTGCTTCCTCAAAAACCTAAAAATTGCATTATCATATGACCCAGCACTCGCACTCCTGGGCATATGTTGGGAATTGACACTGGGATCTTGAAGAGATATCTGCAAATGCATGTTCATTGCAGGATTCTTTACAAAATATGGAAACAGCAGCAACGCCAACCACACACACATACCAAAATGGAACCTTATTCATCCATAAAGTAAGAAATTCGACCATTTCCAACAACACAAATGAATTTGGAGGACATTCTCCTAAGTGAAATAAGCCAGGCAGATAGTATCACTTAGATGTGGAATCTTAAGTGGGGGGTGAGAGTAGCGAGGGATAGAAATAGGGAGAAAAGTGGTGGTAAGGGGCACTGGTTCTCTGGTTGTGGGTGTGGTGTGATTTATAGACTGAGATGCAATGCAATTTTAGTGCCCTAAAATGAATATAGGATTGTGAACAAAGGAAATAATAAATATTACTAGTAAAATAAATCCCCCCCAAAAAAAGCCAGATTCATAGAAACAGAGAATTGAATGGTAGTTGCCAGAGGCTGAGAATAGGGTGATATAGGTCGAGGGCATGAATCTTCAATTATAAAAAGAATCAATTCTGATGATTCAAGTTAGACCACGGTGACTATAGTTAATAATACGGTATTGCATTCTTGAAAATTGCTGAGAGAAGATCTGAACATTCACACCACAAAGAGTTAATTGTGTTAACTATGTAAGGTGAAGGAACGTGTTAATTATCTTAATGCTGGTAATCATCCTACAATGCATAAGTACATCAAATCAACATGTTGTATAATTTAAGTATAGACAATTCTATTTGCTTAATTATTCCTCAAAACAGTTTTTTTAAGTCCTCAGCCTGTCTTTCAAGTTCCTTTGGAAGTTGTCCATATTTATGCTTTATGGTCAATTTGTACTGCTCTCCACCAGACACTTTCCAATCCTGTCAATGTCATCTGTTCATTGTCTTCTGCATATACCACATTTATTCCCACTCCAAGACTTTTTACAGCAGTGTCTTCCCTTATTCCCTACTGCCATTAATCTATAAGTATGACGTGTGCTTAAAAAATTAAAAATCGAACTCCCATATGATTCAGCAATTCCAATTCTAGGTATCAATCTAAAGAATATGAAAACACTAATTTGAAAAGAGATGGGTACACCATGTTCATTTCAGCAGTATTCACCATAACCAAGAGCTGGGAATACCCTAAGTACCATCAACAGATTAGTGAATAAAGACGATGAGGTAGGTAGATGCACGATGAAGCACTACTCAGCTATCAAAAATATGAAATCTTGCTATTTGCAATAACATGGATGGAACTAAAAGGAATTATGCTAAATAACTAATAAGGAAAAAGACAAATATCAAATGACCTTAGTCATCTGTGGAATATAAAGAAACTAAGCAAAGGAACAAACAATACAAAAACTAACACTTGAACTCTGATAACAAAACTAGGTGCATCAGAGGGGAACGGGTTGGGGGTTCGAGCAAAGGGTAGTGGGGTCCAATGGACAGTAGTGGAGTATTATTAGAAATTTGTTGTTAGGGGTGATGTTTTATCATATATTTGATGAAGAGTGAGCCTGCACATCTAAAACTTAGCGTGTTGTAAATCAATTTTACCTCATAAAAAGAGAGAGAGAGAGAGACAGAGAGAGAGATAACTCTGTGCTCTTGGATATTCCATACATCAAGCCATAAAGACCATTATACAAAAACAATCACATCCACAAGTTCTTGAATATTTACTGTCTGTCACCCATAGTGCTAAGCTCTTTGCATGAATCACTTTATGTTAATCGAACACCAATCCCATGAGACAGATGCTGCTATAAGTAGTCTCATGTCCCAGATGAAGATGAAACTCAGAAAGTTAAGTGACTTTCTCAAGATTATCTAAGTAGCTGTTGTATGAGTGGTGATTTGAAACCAATACTGTCTTAAGCCCAAAACAATATTCTTTATCTCTGCGCTCTAGATTGAGACCTTATCCTTATTTTGGTAGACTTTGCCTGGAAACATCTGCACCAGATTCGGGAAACTGGGAAAGCAGGGAAAAGGTTGTATTCAGTGCTCATGCACACCCAGACACCTGGTAACCTCCTGCCCATGACTTCTCTATGGCTCTGCTAGGAAATCTCATCCCAGCCTTATTCATCTTACAGAGTATACTCATTCTATATTTCAGGTCCTTAATTCCACAGCCTTCAGGGTGTCAGTGAATGTAATGAAATAATCAAATCCAGTTACCTGGTAACTAATGGGTTACCCCTCCCAGATAAAATAAAACATTAGCTCCATTAAAACAGAAAACCGCTCTAGAGGAAATCTAATGAAGGGAATGTGGGCACTTTGGCAAACCCACGGGGAAGAAGGCTTGGAACCAAAAGTATGTTTTCATGACCCTCATCCTATCTATTCTTCCTTCTGGATTTGATGTAAGCCTTCACACATCCTTGCTTGTATTTTTCTTATTTAAAAATCCGCTGTAGAACAAAATGTGGTTTCTTTTAAAAAAAAAATCTAATGAAGTTTCCAGTTCTCAATTAAAAGAAACATCTCTCCATCCATCTATTTATCCCTGCCAAGCATTTGTGTTTTGAAACCAGAAGCTTCATTATCTGAGATTTGCAGGCAATTACTAGGTCTAGTAACTCCCAAGATGTGCACATTTTTTTTTCCGACAATCTAAAGGGAAAAGTGGTTTTGAGTAAGCATGTGTGTGTGTGTGTGTGTGTGTGTGTGTGTGTGTGTGTGTGTAGGAGAAAGCCCTCTTAGAAAAGAAAAGCATGATGAAGGCAGGTGGGGGTGGGGCAGTGGTCTCCATATCAGGCCATTTCTGTGTTGTCTTTGACACTGGAAGCTCCAGAAGTATTAATGAGCAACTCTCCACATCCCAGGGGAAGCTTTTGGATTTACAGCTTTAAACAAGCCCTCATCCTCATTTTGGCAAAAAGTCAAACCAAAATTTGTCATAGTTTACAATGCTCGTTAATGAAGAACATCAAAAATTAATGCTCATTAGGGTGCTCATTAATATGCACGGTGCTCGCCAGTTTGACTTAATTAAATGAAGCACCACTTCACAGTGGTATTGTGGCCCAGTAGAGAGAGGAGGCTATTCAGGGCCCGAAGGATATTCCCTAGAGACAGCATTAGCAGCATTGCAGGGCAGGGCACCCACCAGTCTCTTCGTGAAATTTCCTGGCAGGTTAGAAAACAGGAAGATTTTAGAGAACAAGCAAATGTGGTCCCCGCTGGGATGTCTGATTCCACACTCCAGTCTTCCTGTTCCAGGGTGGTATTTAATAAAATGAATTGAACTGGGGACCCTGGCATAATCAGAGAGAGGCCAAGCAAAAGACCAGTGTAGAAAGAAGGAAGTTAATGAGCTTAAGGTCAAAACAAAAGATTGGGGTAGGACGGTGAAGAGTGGGTAGAATAATAAGAGAAGGTGACAAAAAAGAGACAGCAAATTAAAAAAATGTAGGGAGCAAGGGAGAAAGAAAAATGAGACAAATATTCAGATACCATCATATTCCTAAGCACAGGACACACAGATAGGGCATTACTATTTGTGTAAGAGCTAATTTTTTTTGTTGTCAACATGAGGGTTTTGAAGATGTTTTAAAATGTTCAGGGGTATTTTGAAATCATTATTTCCAATGGGCCACTCTAGATTAAAAAGAATACTTGAGCTCTAGAACTTGTAGACAGTGCTTTTTTAAGAGAAATCTTTAACTTGAGACAAAAAAAGAACAAGGGAGAATATGAATGAGAAGGGGAATTTGAATCCCAGCTACAGTTCCTACTGAGTGTGTAAAGGACTGACCTTGGAGAAGCCATTTAATCTTGTTAAACCACAATTTTCTCATCTGTAAATTATGAGAATGAACTGTATCAAAGTGTCATTTTGTTTTTGTTGGTTCAAATGTTCAAATAATTTCAGATGTTTCGACCTAATAAAAAGATTCAACAAGATAATATGTTTTAAAATAGTTTTCAAACTATAAGCCGTCAAAGCACTTATAATCAATTAAAATGGCTTTGGGTGGTGATAATGTAGATAATCATAAGTCGATGCTGAAATATAAATCTAGACACCTGAAAAAAAGCCCAACTGTTGCCAGGAAAAAATGTGCATATTAGGATATCCTGGTTTACTAATAAGAGCACATAAATCAGATAAAACCCCTTTCCCAAATTTTGCCAGAGTCCTTGCTGAGTCAGGATTCAAGGTTAGGATACCCACAGCCTAGGTTTATCTCTATGTACCAATATTATCAACAGGATCATTTTAAAATGTCCTGGCTCGCTGTGATGGACATTTAACAGAAAGTGATCAAGTAAGT
>RJWH01005676.1:0-70682 GCA_004363575.1 Solenodon paradoxus | reverse complement strand
CACACGCACACACACGCACACACACACGCGCGCGCTCACGGCAGTTCCGAGGATCTCGCGGTTGGCCCAGGGGGAAGGCGAAGGCCCCACCCGGGTTCAAGAAGAAGCTCTTGCTTGAGCTCGTCAGACAACAGCCTCTGCTGGCTGCGAAGTGGTCCCTGCCGTGTTCCTGCCCTTCTCCTCCGTGTAGGGTGGGCCCGCCTTTCCCTCGCTGACAAGTTTGCCCACCTACCTCCTGGCCAGGAAAATCAGGGGCTGTCAGAGCTGAAAGGGACTCAGAAATCCCATCTTGTTCTCCAGAAGGGGTGTCGAGGTCTGGCTAGGGACAGGGGTCACACCCTTTCAGAGAGGGGACTGCTCTGTCCCTGGGCAGCTCCCCAGCTTTCAACGTGATGTCCTCCAGCAGGAGGGCGAAGGCCAAGGGGCCTGTTGTTCGCGTTTGTAGAACGCCATCGCGTTTGGTCACTTGATTAGCGAGGACACTAGCTGGCTGGCAGCCCCAGCCAGGAGGACAGCGGCTGGAACTGTCGCCGGACACTCAGCAACAGGTTTGGTGCTCCTCCTGCTCTTGGACCTTAGCGGGCACGTGGACGCCCGTCTACAATGTCTCTCAAAAATCACACCCCCGAAAAGCACGAAGTGAACTTGCCCGTGACCCCCCATGAGTACTTCTCTGCATGAGCTTGCCAGCACTCGAGATCTGCGACAAGCTCCCTCCAGGGTCCCTGTAACTGCCCCCACAGTGGAGAGCAACTTACGGGCCTGCCAGCTGCGCACGTCACCCCGGGAGAGCGGGTGGAAGGTCACGTTGCTCCGGGGTCCCCCGTGCCTCCTCCGCCTCCTCCACGGGGCCTGCGGCAGGAAGGCCTCCGTCACGGCGTCCAGCAGCCGAACATTCAGGAAGTGGGTGACCCATCCCGAAGGGCGGTACTGGAACTCGGAGAGCACGAGCCAGTGCTGGAAGGAGCTTCCTGGGGGAGAGCTGCGGGGAGGGGGCACCGTGAAGGGCCGAGGGGCGAGGGTGAGGGAGACTACGGGGCCAGGCAGGGTCAGTCCCACTTACATTCGTTCCACGACGCTGTTCCGGAGGAAGGCCTGCACCTCCAGCTTCCCCAGCCTGCAGGCCACCTAGGGCAGAGCGTGGGGCTGGGGGTGAGGCCCAGTCCAGCAAGGAGACGCCTCCCGCTGAAGGCACCTCCTCGTCGCTGTTTCTGTCCTTCTTTGAATGGGAGCCCCAGAAGTTTCTTCTCCCACACCCCGGCCCGGCCGGCGTCTGCCGCGGGCCCTTGTTTGGTCAACGCTGATCGGTGAGTGAAGGACTCTGACCTCCACCCCGGCCTCCCGTTACAAGACGAGGAGCTCGAAAGCATGACCCCTGCGTTGTGCTGACCCCGGACTCACCCTCTCAGTAACTCCCCAGAGGCGTGCCGAACACGGATTAGATTTAGCCAGACCCAGGGGGAAGGGCAGATGCTGGGGAGACCAAGGGGACTTGGGAACAGCCTGTGCTCAAAGGCCTAGACACTAGTGCAGCAGACAAATGGCAGCGGATTTCACCACCGAGTCCAGAGCGGCACGGTCGTGGCAGAAGCAGTGGTAGTAAATGACGGTTGTGCGTTTGAACCCGTATTGTGTTTCAGGCACCATGCTGAGCACTGTACATACATGATCATCTTTTAAACCTGACACAACCCATTAATATAGGAACCATTATCTCTATTTTTACAGGGAAATCAAATACTTTGTCTAATGATTACCCTACTCAACTGAGTGGTTGAACAGGGACATGAAACCAGGTATGTAGGACTCCAGAGTGTCAAAAACTCAACTGCTGAGCAGCTTTGACTGGGATGGAGAGGGGTGTGGACAAGGGCATGGGGATCAGCAGGAGCGAGACTTCAGTTTCCTCTGGGAAGTCAGGGAAGGCTTCCTGGAGGGGAAGTGCCTACTTGAGTTTCTCCTACAAAATATTCACGTGCAGGTCTTGAGGGAAGGTGAGGAGAAGCTGGGGTGACTCGACCCCCCAGGCCCTGCTCTTGGGGAGCTAGTCCATCTGACCCGCTCTGGGTCTCTCTCCTGCAGCCTCCTGCCTTCCTCACCCTGGACCCTCCCGGGGCAGGGTGTGCTGGCCTCTGGCATTTGAACCAGTTGGCTGCTGAGGTGCAGGACATGTCATGGCTCAGACCCTGCCCCACACCTGCCAAGACCACGTCCCCTCCCGGAGCCGCTGGAGCACTGACCGAGGCATTGACCTCATCTCTGGAAGCATTTTCTTGTTCTCTGAGAGAGAGCAGGATGATTCTCGAGGGAAGCCCTGGAGATGGGAGAAGCAGACTCATAATCACCTCTCAGGCTTACCTCGACTTACCCAGGGAAGCCCAGGAGGCCGCCGCATCTGCAGGGACAGGGCGAGAGGCTGACTCTGCTGACCCTCTGCCGTGTGCTGTTTCGACTGTGGTTGGGGCCCCCTGACTCCAGTCTCACCAAGCTGTGAGGTGGCCCCCGTCTTTCCCGGCCCTTGGCCCATGGTAGCAGCTCCCCCAACTGCCCCCACAGCCTGCAGCCTCCCAGCACCGCGCAGCTGGGCAGAAACGTGCAGCTTTGCTCTGGTGGTCAGGACGGAGTGCCCATCTTCCCCAGGGAAGGGAGCGTGGACGGCATGAGTCGTACCTGGCCGGACGGTTGGAGTAAAGCTGTTCCCAGCCAGGAAGCAGCGCGTGTCAGTGAAGGCCAAGGGGCAGGAACAGGTGGGCTTGCAGCCCAGAGCTTGGTTGATGTAGCAGTGGCCATGATTGTAGCAGTAATTCCCCGGGCAGGATGTGTTCTGACAGAGTGTCGAGTTTTCTGGAGCTGGGGCTGTGAGAGCAGAGAGTCGGCAACACGCCACTGGGCAGAGAGGGCGCCCCCAGCCTCTGGCTCCCACACAGGCTTGGTTTCTCTCTCTCAAAGTCCACTCAGTCTGTGTCCTCGTGTGGGCCATGGCTTGAGTGCAGCCCAATCTATACTTGTCCCTTTTTTCGGAAATTTTTCTGCCAGGCAACCCTTTTCCTCTGACAGGAAAGTGAGTTTCTCTCACTTCTGCTGAGGGTGCTGATCAGACCCTGCCCACCAGGAAAGCGGAAGCCAGTGGGAGAAGGGCTGCCAGCCCCCCTTCCTGCCTTTACAAGGCTGTACTTCTTCCCGCTCTGGCCTTTGCCCAGAAAACACAGGGGTCTCTAGTTTCATTTGGGTGCTTGGGGGGCTTGGTGGAGGCCTCACTGTGATCTTCCTCATCATGACTCCAATGGCTGAGAGCTTGCGAAACAGGGCTGAAAAGAGGACTCAAAGGGAATGGTCATGGATGGCAGCCAATGTCACGGCATTCCCTCCAAATGTCCTGCCTGAGGAAATGTGGGGACTCTGGGTCCTGCATTTCTGAAGACCCCAGGTACCTGGGGGCCCCAGCTTGCCCCTGGTTTCCTGTTACTGCTGCTGGGAGTCTCTGCCCTTCTCCAGGCCATTCTTGCTTTACTGTCCTGGGTCCCCATCAGGGCTGTTCTGTGCTGGCCTGGCCCTGCCCCCATGCCGGAGCGACTTCTCCTTCAGCTTCATGGCTTCCTAAACCCTTCTTGCCACATCCACCCATACTGAGCTTTCTAAAGACTTGCTGAAAAAGGAGGGAACATGGTTTGCCTTTGCTCACCTGCACAGTGGCGCCCATCCCCAGTCAAGGGTGGGGGGCAGGCCTCGCAGCCCCTTCCTGGGATGCACGTAACATTCGGGAAGCACTGCCCATCACAGGGGTCCTTGGAACGCTCACAGTTGCGGCCAGAGGCGTTCCCGTCACACATGCAGTTAGCCACCTGGAATGGGTGCTGGTCACTGGGCGGCCAGAGGCTGAACCAATAAGGACTCTGGGTGATCCCTCTGGTCTGAGAACTCACGGGCCTGGGTCTCTGTCTTAATTCTGCCAGTGTCTGCTGAGCGTCTTCTAGACCAGGCCCTACCAACCCTGCCTGAAGGCAGACCCCCGTCCGGCCCACGCTGCCTTCCCGGCCTCTTCTTGTCCTAGTACCTGCCTGGCCTCTGCCCTAGCATCTCGGTCTCCTTCCTCTCACACGTGCCTCCTTGATGGAAATCCTTTCTAGAGGAAGAAGGGGCTAAATCCCTGAAAACTGGATCCCACGCAGGCCCGCCTTCCCTGCTCCACCTGCGCTGCTAACACCCAAGCCAAGAAACGAGCCTCACTGCAAAGCAGGAGGAAAGCAGGCAATGACCAGATAGTGCACGGGCGAAGGTTCGGGAACCTCATCAAGCTTCCTGGTGTCTCTTTTCTGACTCCTCAGTGAGGTGATTAGAAATCCCCAAAATGGAGTGCTCCAAAACTTCCTGTTTCCCATAGCGGGTATTTGGGGCCATCTAGAATAATACATTGATTTTAATCTGTTATAAAACACCTCTAGGTCTGCCTTGGGGGAGTAGGGGTTGAGTGCAGTCCACATACATCCCAAGGTCTTGGGTTCAGTCCTGGTTCCAGGGGGATCAACCAAGATGAACAACTAAATAAAATAAATTAAAAGTGCTTCTTCCGCCTCTCCCTGCCTGCCTCACCTTTCCTTTAAAAATAGTATGATGATAATAATAACAACTTTTTTTTTTTCCTTTTTCACCCTCAGTTCCCCCGTCTCCACCCCTTTCAAGTAGGAGTCCTTGGCTCATGCCTCAGGAGAAGAGGTGTGTGGATGAGGGGAGAAGGGGGTGGTGGGGTGTTGCCAGCCAAACTCTTTCCTTTCTGGCTCTCTGTCTGCAGCCATGAAAGGGAAAAGAAGCAGCCGAAGCAGATTCATGGAAGCAGGCCAAATATCTGGCTACAAACTTGGATGGAGAAGGTTTTAGCCATAGTGAACAAGGGATGTTCCTTCTAGCTGGAGTGAGAGGGAAAGAAAAAACAAGAGACTTGGGGGTGCCAAGACCAGAGTGACATGCACCACTCTTTCCAACACCATGATGACGAAAGTCCCCAGAGAGATGCCTGCCATGCTTTTAAGCAGAGGGGGCCTGAAGCTGCTATATAAAAGGCGTCTGTGTCTGAGCAAGGCATCGGGGCTGCAGAGCGCTGCTCTGGTCTGAAGAGGAGGAGGACAGAGCTTGTGACCTGTGTTGACTGATGCTCAGGGATCAAAGGGACAGGGTCCCAGCCCCCACATGCTCAGGACTGAAATGCGAACCAAGGGGAAAGCTAAGGAAGGCCGAGGCGAAGCGGGCATTTCTTACCCACCTGGGAGCCGGGAGGTGAGAACCGCAGTTGAGCTAGAGGCTCAAAGAAAGTTGTCTCTTCCACAGAAGGTCTGCATCCTGCTGTCCCTCAGTCCCCACTTCCTTCCTCCTCCGCGGGGAAACCTCGCTGACACTCACCTCCCAGCACTCACCTGGAGGGAGGAATTACCCAGCCTGCTGCTCTGGTTGTAGACACACTGGCTCTCCTTCTGGCAAGTGCAGACCACGGTCTCTGGCCGGAGCACAGATGACAAGTTCTTCCTGCCGTTTCTTGCGAGAATCTCCAGAGTGTAAGGTTCCAATGACGTGGGAGTCCACAGCAATGTCCCGTTCTCTGTCCCAGGGGAGACAAGAGGCTTGGGGTTTGGCGGCCTCCTCTGCCGTGTGCTCTCCACACTCTGGCGTCTGACACCCCAAGGTCTGATTAGACTTCCTCAAGGATCTGGGTCTCAGGACCCATAGCCCCAAACATCATCAGGCATTTACTGATGAGGGTCCATGTGGGAGACAGCGCCCCTCCATTGAGGTTCACACAAACAGATCATCGGTGGAGCACCACAGGGCAGGGTGCGGCTGCTCCCTGAAGAGACCCCAGCGGGCAACCCCGCCTGGACTGTGCCAGGTGAGGACATCCTAGGGGGCTGGAGGATGAAGCCCAGAATCCCCTGATACTACTCCAGGCTGTACTGCAGGCCAGAGCGGCTTCACCTTCACCTTGACCTCTCACCTTCAACCCTATGCCTGGCCTTGATTTTTCACCCATCCCTCTCACTTCCTTTGACCAGCCACTCCTTCAGACACCAAACTTCAGTGAGAAAGGACTCTTCTGATCAAAAATGTCTTCTGTTTTCCAAGAGAACAGGAAAGCATAACAGTGCAGGTTGAAAGAAGCTGACGGTAGGGAACACACAAAAATAACTTCTGGGACAATACACGTGGGGGAGGAGAAAATGGGCTGCTGTTGCCTACCACCGGGGAGAGGCCAGGCCGCGGGGAGTAAGATGAGCTGCCCCTTCCTCTGCACAGAGAAGACAGTGAGGCAGAGGCAGGAGCTCAGAACAAGGTGCCTCAGGGTCCCCATCGTAATTAGCACTGGCAATAGAAGGCAGGCGACATCAACCGACACTTTTACTGGGAGAGCAGGATGGACCTGCCCGTGGTTCCAGCAGAGGAAAGAGGCCAGGGAGAAAGTCAGGTAAACACGCCAACACACATAAAAGCAGTGAGAAAGTCACCCCCAGACGATATTTGCATTTCTTTAACTCTTGCTCTACATCATAGCCTTCTTTTGATATATACGAAGAGGCTTTAACTTAGTATTTGCTTACTGTTGAACATCAGGATTCTAATAATTTGGTGATTGCATAACGATGACCGAAGATATTTGATTGTAATGAGATGATCTCCGGTCAGTTACAGGTGCCCAGAGACAGTCTGGCGAGCTGGCCCAATTTGTCATATGCCCTGGCTGTTCTTTGTGGGAGTGGGTGGGGGCACCTATTTGAATTATAAGGATAATTCCTAAAACATGCTGGTCCTGGACCTTCAAATCAAAATGTGACGAGAAGCTGCATAGGTGAAGAGCTGCAAAATCATGCAAAGCTGCATTCTGACCTCACCCCTGTGCCCTCTGACAAATGTCGTTTTTTTACCAAAGATCCTGAAGTCAGTGCAGTTGTTTCTGAGAGTGAATGCGGTGTCCTCAGAGTTGCTGGTGTACTGAATCTGACTGGTTCTCCCCCAGTAGGCTTGGATCACTTCGGAACCTCTGATAGAGGGCGGGTACTCATCTGAAATTCAAAGAGAGGCTGAGGGTCTGAGGCAGGACACTCTTGCCTTGTTGCCTTCTCTCTTCCTCATCCTCTGGCTTCTGTGCGGCCTTGCCAGGGCTGCAGCCCACCTTGGTGGGCAGGACTGAATCTGTGTACCTGCTGTCAGACCCATGAAGAGCAGGGAGGGGGTTGTACTGCTCACCTGCCCACATTGTTGGCTTCCTCTCTCCCCTCCCCATAGGGCTCGTTTCAAGTTCTTTGCTGAACAGAGTCCTATGCTGAGCATGACATGAAATGAGTCAGAACAGAGCAAAGGGAACAATAGCACATGTGGAGTCTGCGTGTTGGGTGTGATCCTGGTGTCTGAAGAACTCTAAAAAGCCAGTGGGGCTGGAGTGGAGACGGCAATAAGGGGACAGCGAGGGGAAGAGTTTTGCAGAGCCACGGGACCAGGTGGCAAGGGCTGTGAGGGACATAAGGTCATTGTAAGGACTGAGGGGGCTGAGGAGTCGTAGGAGAGTTTGAGCAGAGGTGTGACATGAACAAAAGAATCTGTTAAGCTTGTAAAAGTTGTGTGGCTGAAAGGAGAGTTCCGAAGGGGCTCCTCGCCTGCCCTCACAACTCCGCAAGACCCTCCCTGGGCCTCATGCTGCTCACTGAGGGTGTTGTTCTCCAGCTGGTTTCTTTTAGAGAACTCCTGGCTCTGCAGACCAATGTTCACATTCCCTGTGGCCAGGGCGTCGTAGACGCATGTTCTCTTTCCTTCACACTTGGCGAGCAAACTTGAATTTGTCTTGCTCTTCATCAATTCGGAGAAGAAGACAGGGGTGAAGTTGGAAGGCAAATGGTCACTCCTGTTGCCAAGGAGGCTTGTCCCATTAATTCTCCCTACGAGACATGAGGTAGGATGGTGTTGGGACCAGGGGTAGGACTCCTGCCCTGTTCTGTGGTATCCACTCTTTCCCTTCCCGTTCTATCACTTGGGGTGGGGAGGGGCATGTGGAAGGACAGTGGCTTCTGGCTTCTGAGTCTGAAAATCTCTGCTCCAGTGAGCAGGGCCCACTTCCTCTGTCCTCCCTCCAGGCAGAGACACAGGTGGGATGGGGGTGGAGGGGACTATCTGATGGCACCAGAATCTTCGGCATCTCCTCCTGGCCTTTCCACTCCACCCCCACCAAGGAGGGGGCTGGTTACACAGGCCTGAGGGAGATGATGGTACAACTTCCTTCACGCTGGCCCAGTCCCATCTGCCCTGAAGACTCTGAGGCCCCGACTCACAGGTCATTCCGTAGTAGAACAGCGTCTCTTCGTCGCTCTCTGGGGAAGCAGTAGATCCATCGGGCCTCTGGAAGTCATCACCTGGGTTGTTATTCCAAACCCCTGAGGGACAGAGTAGGACGTTGCCACCCTGTGACCCTTCCTCTGGGTGCGGCCATGGGGTCACACTCCAGACTGGAGGCGGAGTCAGGGGCCCAGAAAGTCCCTTTCATTGCACCTGCTCTTGGCTCAGTCCTCTAGGAGGAGGGGAGAGGCTCTGCTTTGGGGAGGGAAGAGAAGAAAATTAAGAGCAAAACAAAGAAAGATGGGAGGGAAGGTGGGAGGTGAAGAGAAAGATAGAGAAATGTGGGGCATGGAGGAAGGGATAGGGTGGTGTGAAGCCAGAAGGAAGGGAAGAGGACGGTGCTGGGACCCCCATTCTCCCCAGTCATCCACCAGGCCCCTTCGGCTGCCCCAGAACTGGAGCCAGAAGTGCAGCGTTAGGAGGAGGAGTCCTGTGGCCTGAGGATTCCGCTCCAGGGAGACGAAGAAAGGGAACTCAGCCAGCACAAGGGAGGCTGCCTGCCTCAGGGTCTCAGGGGGGCTGGGCCCTGCCAACTTCTCACCCAGGAGGCCCCGCGTGCGGTTTTGATACTCCTCGGAGAGGCTGCAGGTGGCGTAGAGGATGCTGAACTGAGCCCGCACTGAGATGGTTGCCACCCCGTCGAGGCTGGCGGACACCAGGGAGCCGATGTGGGTCAATGTAACTCCAGTGGTGTTGAATCTCTTCTGGCCTGGAGCGTCGTTGGGAGATGGGTGAGGACATGAACAATGGGAGCCCAGAGTGGCAGAAGTGAAGGTTCCGAGGTGGAGAGCAGACTCTGAGAGCAGCCCTGGGTGCTTTGGGGGTGCCTTCTCCTGAGGAGGCCCACACCACCCCCTCTACCTGGGACCTAAGGTGGGGACTGCCACAGAGAGGTGGGGCAGCACAGGAGAAAGGAGAGGGTGAGGAGGGACAGTCGAATGCTGCTCCTGGGTCACTGGTCAGGCGTCACAGCTGAAGGGAGAGCAGACGAGATGACCCCCACGGCCCAGCACACTGATTCCAGATGCCGGCACCCCAAACCCTGCCCCTGGGAAGCAGGAGAGGGGCTGAAGGCTGTCCCCTATCTACCTTTTGTGTCTTCATAGTAAGTCTCAAATGTCACATTCTGGTCATTAAGCCGCACTTGGATTGTGTCATTGGACTGAAGGAGCCATTGAACCTGGAAGGAAATTGGAGGACCTAAGCCTGACCTCGGGTGCCCAGAGGCCAAGAAAGGAGGCTCCAGAGAGCTTCGCACCAAACCCTGGAAGGTGTGAAGGTGGAGGAGAGCATGATGACACAGTTGTGCTCATGTCCCCCAGGCCCGTTTCCCAGGTGTCTGGTTTAGAGCTCACAGGAGCCCGGAGGTCGGTCTTCATGCACGTCTGCCCATTCTTCTGCAGGGAATCGAGCCCCTGGAGGTTGTTGTCTCTCGGGGCCCGGACCCTGGTCCTGCCATCTCTGGGGTTGACTCCCTCACCCCACCCGCAGGATGTGCCCCCTCCCCGACTTTCTTCTCTGTCTCCTCCAGGGTCTGAATTTCCAGCTGCAGTTCCCTTGGGAGCAGGGATGTCTGGTGGCCCCGCCTCACCGTGATGGGGCCCAGCCCACTGGAGTTGTACTGAGCAGCGAAGGCGATGAAGTTGGTGGCCTGGGCCGAGACTGTCTGGGCCGTGCGGCCCTGCAGCAGGAAGGAGGAGTTTCCGTCCCGGTCCTGGGCCTGGACCAGCAGGAAGTCCCCCAGCCCGTTGAAGGTGAAATTGGCCCCATCCAAGGTGGTGATGTGGGGGTCCCCGAACATCCAGGCTAGAAAAAGGCAGGTCTCACGTTGGCAGAGCAGGGAGGGCGGCTGGGCTCCCACTGGCCCTCAGGGAGGGCGTGTGTCTCGGGAGATGGTCGAGGAGCACAGGACTCAGGCCTGCCCCAGGGGAAGGGGGTTCAGCATCCTCACCAGGCCTCGGGGGCCTGTACCCAGCACAGCTGACACGGGGCCGTGCTCGCCGGTACAGGGAACAGAAGGCGGCCTTGCTGCTCCAGTGGCAACACCAGCTCTGCGGCTCCAGTTCTTGGTCTGTGGGAAGAGCAGCAGCGGGGAGATGTGGGCTGGTGGGTGGGGAGGTTCTGAGAGACAGCTGGGAGGCGGGGCAGGGTGGGAGAACACCACCAAGGATGCAGTTTGGGGATAAGGCCCCCCTCTATGCAGTCCCACTCTGTGCAGTGACCTTTGGGGATGGACCAGTTACTGTCTCAGGGCAGTAAAGCCCCCTGCCCCCATGAAGGGGGATGTCCCCAGCTCTCAAATGGGGTCAGTGGGAGGTGTGGCTGATGATCTGGGGACTAGGGAGGTGCTGTGATGCTAGGTAGGAGGTGGGTCTCTACCTCAATGCCAGCCCCACTTTCTAGCTCCTCGGAGGGTCTCTGGAGGGACAGGACAGCCGTTAATCAGGGTCCAGAGGGACGAGTCAGACTAGGACCCCCTTCCCAGGAAAGATGCCCCCATTCCCAGCTGGGGCTGCAGGGTCAAACAGAGACAGGACGAGAGGCTTCCATCATAAGCCTCTAGGATGTCAGCCCGGAGGGGCGCTGGAAGCTTCCTAATGTTACAACGTAAGGAGACTGAGGCTGGGAGGCTCTGCGGCTCCCCCACTTGGTGTGGAGCCAGGGCTGGTGTCAGAGGCCAAGAGTTGAGAGCTCCGGACACGGGGGCGTGGAGAGCCCTGTGGACACACGTACCAAACTGCCAAAGACTCTGTACTCTCCAGCCTTCCAGCAGCTCTCCCCACGGCCCGTAGCTGCAGCACACGCCGCCACGCCAGGACGAGACGCTGCACAGCTGCCTGCCCGGGAGACCGCGCCAGCCTGCAACCATTAGACAGCCTCAGGCCCGGGCGTGACCAGAGGGGCGATGGCAGGGTCATGTGGGGGACATGATGATGCCCTAAGACAGGAAGGAGTTGTCACCTATGCTGATGGGTTGGAATCGCAGGTCCCATCGTCCCTGCTGCCAGGAGCAGGGGCAGGAGATCTGGGTCCAGCCCCAGCTGGGCCACTGAGGCTGTGTCTTCAGCCACTGCAGGCACTTGAGACCGTAGTTGGGCCTTTCTTCGGCGTGTAGCTGGTAGATCTGCAGCCCCTGGAGGCCTGCGGGGTGGGGGGGCAGGGGTGGGGACAGAAGAAGAGCTTATTCCAGGGCCTGGGGCCTCTGTGTGCTTCCCATTCCTCTGGGTAGTTCTTCCAAGGATGGGACCCAGTTAGACTGGCAGCAACACCTCCTCAAAGTCACCTTGCTGTGACCTCCAGAGTCCTAAACACTCAGGGTAAAATCCCGTGACAAGTGCTGGTCAGGGAGCCCTGTCATGTACCCAATGCAGAGCCAACGCTGACCCTGATCTCCATTCGACCCCACCCTCCACCCTCCTGTCTGTCGCTTGAAGCTCCAACATCTTCCTGTTCCCCCAAACCTCTTCCTCTTCTTGCACCCTAAATCTCAGTCAATGACACTAACCAGCCGCCCACACAAGACACGTGGCCTCCATCTGTTAACCCCCCTCCCCCAGCATAGACATGGCAGTGAGCAAAGTAGCCAAGACAGTGGTCAAGGCCCAGAGGCCAGCTGGGGAGACACAGAGGAGCTGGCATGCAAAGTGGAGGCTCGCTTCCCACCTCGAGACTGTGCAAGTGTCCTCCGTGCCCAGGCGCCATCTTTGGGAGGGAGAAGGAGCTAGGAGGAGAAACCCTAATGGAAGTTTGAACTTCAATGCTGCCTACCCAGCTACCATGAGTGAGGGAGGAGCCCCAGACCCCAGGAAGATATACTAGGACAGAGCGCATTCGATTTTGACCCTGTCCCCTACTTGGTGGGACAGAAAATGATCAAGATAACTACAGTCTGTTACAGTTTTGCAAAGAACAATCAATTTGTGATTATCTGTTTGTGAATCTTTTCCACAGGGAAAAGGTGTCAAGGGAACCAGATGAAACAGTCTCTCCAAATACCTATAACACACACAGACACACACAGACACACACACACACACACACACACGCGCTCACGCAAATATACTCTCACACACTCTCACACGTACTCACACATACTCTCTCACGCTCTCTCACTCGCACACACACACAGAGCTCGGGGCATCAGGAGGGAGCCAACCCTGGATGCCCTTCTACCACACGCACACACCCGTCATTCACACGGGGACAATGTAGACTTGTCAACAAACCTAATGTGCCCATCCTGGGATGCGGGCGGAAACGTGAGTACCCGGGGAAGATGCTCTGTGGCCTTGGCCGGGAATAGTGATTTTCCCGTCAATGTTAGAATGAAACGAGTAGAATGGAAGTGATTATCTGAGGACCTTCTGCACCATGTGCGGAGGAGCAGCCCCCTCCGTGGGCAGCACTGAGTCCCAATTACCCCTGCAGGAGGTCGGACTGTGCTGGGGACACCCTTCCGGATGGTGGCGTGTAGGGAGTTGTCTTCTAGGACCGCCATGCCATGAGGACAGAAAACGACAAGGTGGCCTTTTTACCTGAGTTGGGATCTGAGAATTGGTCTGGGCGGTACTTCGTCCACACTGGCTGGAATGTCAGCGGGCTGTTTGCGTAATGCCCGTCTCCACTGCAGGCAAAGGAAAGAGTCGTGGCCTCTGACTCACACAGGGCCTTTCCCTCATCAGCGAGCTGTGCGTTCATTCAGCCAGCCCGTCGTTAGCCACTCGCTCGGCCCAGTCACTCATTAGCGACCAGCCGGTCAGTCTGTTGGAATCCCAGCTGGCCAGTACTAGGCAGCGGGGATGCATGGGGCAGAGGTGGGGAGACTAACTTACCCCACACTCCTTGCAAGAAAAGGGTCCTGAGACGGGTAGGGAAACAAGAGTGAAGGGATCCCTCCTGCTTTCCCTGCATGTAGAGATTGGAGGGCAGATCTGGAGGGGACAGTACATTGTGGTGCTTCGGGGATGGTCTCTGGAGATTGGGGTCATGGACTCAACCCCCGACCCCAGCACTTAGTGACTCGGTGACCACAGTCAGGTTACTGAAGCACCTTGATTCTTAGATTTCACAGGTGTGTGAAAGGGATTACATCGTCCTCCCAGTGTTGTGAGGATTAAATGCAGTAACATTTGGAAATCCTTTGGAAGGGAGTAAGAAGCTCGATGCAAAGGGTGGTCCCCTCTCTTGGGGTGGGGAGGGGTGGGGGTGTCAAAGTGCTGCTCCAGGAGGAAGAATTTCCCAGCAGAGCCGGCAGCTGGCTCTGGGTGCTGGCTGGGAGCAGGGGCCCCTGCTCTCTCCTCTCTGACGCAGATGACACACACAGGCATGACACCTCTTGTGGGCGTGGATGGACGGTGTGAAATTCCTAGCTGGTTAATTCACTCCTTTCTCTTTCACACCACAAAGCAAGTAAAGGATGTCATTAGAGGCGGTCCTGAAACACTGAGAAAACCATTTGCAGCAATGACAGGTGACACATTACACGTGACCGTCACCACTGAGCCTGGTGGAGAGCTGTCATCCCAGAGACTGAGCCACCTGCACAGCCAGGAACCCAAGTCCCCACCCACAGCCCTGTCCTTATGCCACCCGTCTTTCCGGAGTGAGGGGTTAATTCTCAGCCCACAGGAAGTCAGGGAGGCGAATTCCAGCCTTAGAATCTGGGTAGAGGTTCTTGCTTTGTCACGTCCGAGCTCTGTGACTTTAGGCAATTACTTAGCTGTTTCTGTATCTCAGGTTCTTTATCTGTAAAATGGACAATGAATAGTGCCTCCTTCGGGGGACTGTATAATGAAGTAGAATCATGCAAATTAAGGGCTCCATGGACTAGATACTGGTTGCTATTATGATTTTTTTTTTAAGAAGGAAGAAAGGAAGGGAGAGGAAGAAGAAGCATTTTAAAGAAGCAAGGAAGGGAGAGAAGGAAGAAGCATCTTTATTTATTTATACATTTTTTGATTTTTCTCCCCGGGCCTGGGTCAGGAACCCAGCCCTTGGTCTGCATGGTCCACACACCAGCATCTCAGCTGCCTGAGCCACAAGGCCGCCCTATGATGATCTTTGAGGAATCCAGGGAGGTCAGCCAGTGTCAGTGGAAACCAGAGACGTCAAAGTCTTAGGAATGATGACAGCCATGGGGATGGGGGGGAGGGGGGCCCAGTAGGGAGCTTTCAGTGGGAAGTTCGCAGTGGGAGCTGGATTCAGTGTGAGTTGGGGCACTCGCGCCTCGTGTTGGGGGCTGGAGGGCGTGTGCAGCGAAAACCTGCTCCGTGCCCTTGCCGACCTACCTGGAGAAGCCCATGAGGACCGAGCTGCCACGCTGCTGGGCCCAGGCCCACTGCATGCCGCCGCGCTGGTAGAGGAACAGGGCGTAGGACCTGCTGCCGTCCGTGGAGAGGATGGCCTGGTAGGTGTTGGTCTGGTGGTTGGGGAGAGACACGCAGGGGTGCCTGTGAGAGATGTGGGGTCTCCTCCCCGATGTCCCACCACCCCAGCCCCGCTTCTGTCTTGACATGAGCGAAGGCAAGGACTTAAAATGCTGGCAAGTGTGGGGCTGTGTAGGGCAGTTTCTCCCTGAGTGCCAAAGCACCTGCCACGGTGCATTTGTGGCTTTTTTGTGACTTTCTTCCAGGGAGGGGAGTAAAGGACTCTGGGCTAGATCCGGTTGGAAGAGGGTTGGATGGGAAAGCCAGGGGAAGCTGAGGGTTGGCTAAGACACCGGAGAGCTGGAAGGGACCTATGCAGCTTCCAGGATATTTAAGGACATTGTCCAGCTTTCCCCCCAACCTGAGTGGTGTGGCTGCCCTGCGCTGTGCCGTGCACAAAGCATCAGTGAATTGGTTGCATGGAAGAAGTGAGTGACTTTAGACCAGACCCAGGAGGGAGTCTGTGACTGGAAGAGCCGCGAGTCCCCAGGAAGACTAAGGGATTGTGAGCTGTCGCCGTTTCCATTGGACGGCGTGCTGTTAAAGTGCCAGAGCCTGGAATCAGGCCCAGTTGTCACGTGTTAGTCAGGGGAGCTGGGGCAGTTACTTCACCCTTCAACCGTCATTTCTCTCATCTCTGCAGTGTGTGTAATCATATCAGGGGGAGTTGTGTGGACAACTGCCCAGAGCAGGTCACTTGTGACTTACCGGAAGCCCACTTCCTCTGTCACCTCTCACACTCTGGGCTGTGAGGTTGTGACCGCAAAGGGCCGGGCACACGAGGACAGGGCGAGAGGACTGCCCGACTCAGTAACCGCCCTTGATGAGAGCGCTTTTGGAAGTGTCCCCACCTTGGGATTCTAGGGTGTCTGACTTCCAGATGTCCCACAGGGAACTGTCCCCTGGTCCACTCACCCCGGAGGCCTGCTGGGCGGGATAGGCGGTAGCATTGACCCAGGTGATCTTCAAGGTCCACCTGGCTTTGTAGTACCGGGTGTTTGTGAAGGTTTTAACCCAAGACTCCACCTGGCGGACTAGAGGGCCATCTTCATCAGAGAGAGTCTCATATTCCTAGGAAAGGAAGGCTGATGATATGAGGGTCCCGGCTCAACGCCCCTGAGGGACCCCCACTTTCTTTATGGGGATCCTGCACGTTAGTGTACCCAAGTCTCCATCCTTCCCTCTCCCAGACCCACGTTTTCACGGTTAGCTATGCAGACCTCAAGAGCAACTGAAAATCGGACTGCAGGGGAGCCTGCAGTGGAGGACGAGGCCCGGGACTCCCAGCCTCCTGGACTTAAACTCACATATCTCTTAGTGCAAATGGCTCAGCCAGTGTAGCCCTCTGTGCCCACCTGTCTGTCCCTGTGTCTGACTGGAGGCTCTTTGAGGACGTGCATGCATTTCTCTGTCTCTGGACCATCTCTAGGTGCCTGGTCCACGGCAAACGTGCTCACAGTAGTTTTCATTGCACACTCCCTCGATTGGAGTTATTAGCCCAAGCCAGGAGCACAGGCAGGGGCCATGCTTGACCCAGGCTTCTGAGGACCCTTGATAACTATATTTGAAAATCAAAATTGGATTGCCAACCCTCACCTCTCACCTGCAGGGCTTCTCACAGCCGTGTCAGGGTATTTCTGGGCCTGTTTAATAATCCTAATCTGCTCCCTCCCACCCCCATATTTAAGCTTCGACCCCTGCCCACACCGAGCCCGGGCGCTGACAGCAGTAACACTTGCATGTCCCTGCACACCACCCTTCATCTCTCTTTGCTGACTGCGGGAGCATCCTCGTGGCCAGGCGTTGGAAGGCCTACCTGGTAAAAGATGGTTCCCCGGCGGCTGGAGAAATCAGCATCATCCCAGAAGGCAGCCACCATGGCCAGAGGCTCCCTGCCTGTGAACCCCTCAAAGGGAGGGTTGGGGTAGAAGGAAATTCTGTACTCTGACTCCGGGAAAATGATCTGGCCGTCATCTGTAAACTGAGCACCAAGATTTTTCTGGTTAACATTCAGGGAAGAAGGCAGGGAGGGAAAGCCCCAGCCTTGGGGCAGCTCCTCGGAGGAGAAAGTGAAAGACAGTCCTGGGAAGTCATCTCACCCATCTCCCTGCCTTCTGGAGAGCTTCTTTACAAAGTTCTCACACAAACACCGCACCTCAGGCCATTCCTCACCTCCTGATTCTTCCTAAGGTTGTAGGTTTTGTCTTGCTTGGGTGGCAGATGCTGTGTAGCAACCTGCTCTTCACAGAGCAGACCCCTCTGGAGAAACCACCTGAAGCTGGCCCCATCCTCTGCTGTGCGGCCCTCTCCAAGCATGTCCCAGCTAAGCCCCCTTCACTGAGAGTCATGGGCTAGGACCTGGTTCCAATTCTCCTCCAGGAATTAGGCCAGGGAACCAGGAACATTCATAGAAAATAAAAATGGCATTGAACAATTGAGCTTCCCGAGGGGTTTCCTACCCAGGAAAAGGTCTTACTGGGCCTGGATCTCTTCACTGGGGTAAGGTCATTTTAGTCTCCATAGCTATGGAGGCCGTGCCTAGACCCATGTCTCCTTGGAGGGGGCCCTGACATTAAAGACTGCACGAAAGCCAGCCTGCAGCAGGGACACAGTCTGTGCCAAATCGATGTTATTTCCATTCTCCCTTCCTCCCGGACCTGGTCACAGGGCCATCTCTGAGATCTGGAGAGAGAGAGGCAGGGCCTGGAGGAATGAGGCCAGGACTCACGTAGAGGAAATCCCGGAGAGAGTAGCCGAGGGGGAAACCAATCCGGGGCCTGAAGAGCGGCGAGGCGAAGTCCAAAGTCCACCTGACATAACTCTGGTCCCCGGCACGTGACCCATAGGGCAAGAGGGAGACGCCTGGGCAGCACAAAGAACAGCAGGACATTCCTACAGGCTCAGACCTTCATTAGAACTGAAGTTCCCAGACAGCATCCCCTAAGCTGTTTCTTCGCCTTGTCCTCTGTTCCCCGCACTGGGAGCCATCAAGGACGCCCTTCTCTCCCTCTCTGTGGGCATGGCGCCCATCTCCTCAAGTGCCCCTTGCCCTGGCACATTTATCCTCCCCCAGCTTGGAGAAAAACAAGTTTTGCTGTCAGAATACCACGCTACATCTCTTACGGTAGTCATAAATTTTTTAAGGGTTAGAAGACAAAATTCCTATACACTGAAGATTAGTCATTGAAAGTCTGTTTCATAGACTGAGATGTGTTTCCCCAGATGGTCTTTCTCTAGGGAAATTTGAAGACCCCCTCCCTCTGCACCCCTCGACACCGCAAAGGTGCACGGACTCCAGTTGGAGAAAACTTGCCCTCGACACTTCTCAGATGGGTCTCCTCCCCGGGCCAGTAAACTTCATCTGGTCCTGCGTGGGCGCCACAGCAGTCTTTACACAGCTCTCCCACCCGCCTGAAAATTCTCCTCCACCCCAGCCACCAAGGCCCTATTCATAACTGCAGATCTCTTGTCTACAAAGTTCCCTCGCATACAGCATGCTTTTCACCTTCTTTCCAGCAGCCCTAAATGCTTTGCTATCTACTCCGCCACAGGCCGCTGGGACCGCTTTGCACTTCTATACCCTTATCCCAGCTGCCCAGACCCTCCTGCCTGCTTGGGCTTGCCCGCTCCCCCCCGGTTCCTCTTTGCTCTTTCCAGGGAGACTTCTCTTCACCTTGGGCCCATCCCGCATCCTCCAGGGCCCTTCCACTGTGGGTCCCTACACCCTGGGCTCCTCCCTTTAACTGCACCTTTGCAGACAGAAGACCTCTGTCTTGCTGAACAAATCCCTGGCAGCTTGTCTCTCTCCAGCTCCCACCCCAGAGCCAGGCACGAAGCTAGCCCTCAGCACCCCATTCTGCGACTGCCTCACTGTCCCCTATGAGGCCCGTCTGACCTGAGAGAGCAGAGGCTGTGAGCGAGTTGGCTGAGACCGAGCAGTCAGTGACATCGCCCTTACAAAGGAGAGAAGGGAGCAGGCGGACTGCCCGGGGCTCAGAGGGAGCAGTAGAGGCAGCTGCAGACCGGGCTCCCCAACACCCACAAAGGGCCCCCACCTGCCACGACTTCCCCCGCACATGCCACTGGCTGCCGTCCCTCCCAGACTGGAGCGGGCTCGGCTCGGGGCGTCACTCACCTTTCCCAGGCCTGGTCTGGACCGGGGCAGCGGTCGAGGGGCGGCCCCTGGACGTGCTGGGAGCAGAGGTTGCAAAGGTTTGGGAGATTGTCGGGGGAAGCGAAGTGCTGCTCGTGGTGTCTGTCGTCGGTGACGCCGTGGCCACTCCTGTGCACGCAGGGAGAGGAGACGGGTCGGTCTGACAGTCGGTCACACTGAGGAGCTGGAAGGCACAGCTAGAAACCCTCACCGCCCTTCTGGTCTTACCCGAGCCCCTCCCTGAGGGTGAGGCGCAGCCCGCTGGACCAGAGGGATGGTAAGCCCGTCACCCACCAGACGCCCTCACGTCATCCTCTCGACCTGACCTCTGACATAAACTGGTAATGTTAGCTCTTCGTCCTTCCTCAGGTGTTCCCCAGGGCTGCACTGAGCCAAAGGGGCCACTGTGAGACACTAGACACTGCAGGACCCACCTACCTGATGTCTCAGGCTCCACGGTGGAGCGCGACGGTCCTGTGGGTGGCGGGAAAGTGCTGGGAACAGATGGAGAAGCGGGGTGACCTGTGAGTAGAGTGGTCCACGCAGGGCCAGGGACTGAGTGGGAGGACGAAGGGCTGCTGGCTGCAGTATAGACACTCGCGGTCGTCTGCACCGTGTCCACCCTGCCGGAGGAAGCAGACTCGGAAGCAGCAGGGTCTGTGTTTGGCTGTAGAGTCGATGGGCTCTTAGGGGACCAGGATGCTGAAGAAGAATCGGGAGTGGTCTTGAACAAAGGGGAGGTCAGAGGTGAAGATGATGATGTGACTGTGGACCCAGCGACGCTGTGATCACTTGTGGCGCCCACAGGCTCGGGGCTTGCAGTCGGGTGGGGAGTGGCGGCGGTGGCTGGAGCGGTGGCTGCAGGCTCAGGGCTGGCAGTGCCGGAGCTGGCCCCCGAGGAAGTCAGAATTCGCGGGGTGGTTTTCTTGGGATCGTTGCCAACAGTAGGAGCAGTCACTGCTTTTATGTGCTCAGCGCTGACTGAACTCGGGGTTGTTGGGACATTTCCAACTGTGGACAGAATGGTTGAAGAATGAGCGACTCCAACACTCAAGGTCGTGGACTCCAGTGCAGCTGGTCCTGCAGTAACCACAGATGACAAGCCTGGCATCGCCGCCTGAGTACTCGCGCTGCGGGACTCCGGTGCATCCCGCTCAGTGGAGATGGCGAATGACGAGGCGGAATGACGTGCTTGTTGACTGGTCACGGACACCGTGGAGGGGACAGAAGAAAAGACTGCAGCTGCAGGTTGGGATGTATGCCGGGTTATTCCAGCTGCGGTACTGGTTGAAAATGCTGCTACACTTAACTTAGAGGTCACTGCAGGTGTCTGGCTACCATGAGAGGGTGATGAAGTGTTCTCTTGTGAGCTGGATGCTGTCAAAGTTACGTTTGTTGTTATAGGTGGCTGGCTGACACGGGAAGGGGATGGAGAGGTGGAGGGTGCTGCAGGTGTTAAGTCCTGGGAAGTGACCTGGGTGGGACTGGCTCGGAACAGGGTGGTGGACAGACTGGACGTGCTCCCTGCAGAGACGGTGCTGCCTTCAGATTGTCCCGTGGTCACCACGGGCCGAGTGTGGCGTGTCTCGGAGGACGCCGATGTTTCCCGATGAGCAGTGCTGCTGGAGGCTGCCGCTGACTGTCTCTCTGGCCCTGTTGTCACTGAGACTGTTGAGGGCACTGGAGGAAAACCGGTGGTGACAGGTCGCGATGTGTGCCCTGGGACTCCACCGGTGGTCTCCGAGGGGGTCGGTGTGGGAATCACAGGTGAAGTCACGGCAGGAGCGTTGCTTCCAGGAGAGGGGGATGACGTGCTCTCTCCCGAGACTGATGATGGCAGGGTCTCTGACGCTGTCACGGGGATGCTGCTGACAGCGGAAGGGGATGAAGAGGTCACGTCCCCTGAAGGAGATGTCTCCTGAGAATCGCCACCGGTAGGCGTGTGTCCACCTGGAAAGGTCGAGGCACTGGAGGGGCTGGCTTGTGTTGTGGAGCTGGAGCTGGCTGGGGATTGCGTAGTGGTGTCTGTGGGCTGAGTGTGGGGCTTCGCCGGAGACGCTGATGTTTCCTGAGCGAAGGGGCCGCTGGTTGGCACTGCCGACTGACCCTCAGTTGCAGTTGTCACGGAGGGTTTGGATGTGACAGGGCCCAAGCTTGTAGTTACAGAGAGTGGTGTGTCCTCTGTGTTTGTGTGTGTGGTGTGTGCTGAAGTCGTTGGGGTCGATGATTCCGATGCCGTGGACAGAGTGTTTCTGACGCTGGAAAGGGAGGAAGCGGTGGTTCCAGCTGAGGCCTGTGTCTTCTGAGATACCTCCTCTGGTGGGTCGACACGACCCGGGGACGTCGATGGACTCCATGCGGTCACCGCCGTGGGGACTGTGGGTTGAGACCCAGCTGTGGTGTCCGAGGTCCGAGACCCCGGTTTCTCGGGAGATGCTGACGCTGCCGGAGCGGAGGTGCGGGAGGCTGGCCCAGTTGACCGTCCCAGATTTCCAGCGGTCGCCGAGACCGTCGATGTGACTGGAGTAAGACTTCTGGTTACAGACAGTGACGTGTCCTCTGTGGAGCCCGCGGTGGTGCCTTTTCCTGTGTGCCCACTCACTGAGTGTGGTGGTGTGGTCGGCTGGCTGCTGACGCCTGAGGGAGAGGCAGTGGTTGTTCGCCCTGAAGGCGAGGTATCCTGAGAAGTGACCGCTGTGGGACTGAGTCCCGCTGCCGAGGAAGACGGAGCGGACGTGCTCTCCCCCAAGGTGGTGCTGGACTGAGGGACTCGAGTGGTCTCGGCGTTTGGAAAGGGCTGTGTCAGAGAAGAGTCACTTGTCGCCTGAGTAGAGGTGCTCCGGGGTGATGCCGTCGATTGTCCCCCCCTTGTACTTTCCCCGGAGACTGCGGAAGAGACTGGAGCAAAACGTGTCCTTCCGGGTTGCGATGTGTCCCGTGTGTTTCCCGAGGCAGCATCTGTTGAAATGGGTGTTGTGGTCACCTTTGCTGTCATGGGAGCTGTACTGCTAACAGGAGCAGGGGAAGAGGTTTCAGCTTCTGAGGTAGGTGACAACATTGCTGTGGTTTGTGGAGGTGGCTGGCTGACACGGGAAGGGGATGGAGAGGTGGAGGGTGCTGCAGGTGTTAAGTCCTGGGAAGTGACCTGGGTGGGACTGGCTCGGAACGGGGTGGTGGACAGACTGGACGTGCTCCCTGCAGAGACGGTGCTGCCTTCAGATTGTCCCGTGGTCACCACGGGCCGAGTGTGGCGTGTCTCGGAGGACGCCGATGTTTCCCGATGAGCAGTGCTGCTGGAGGCTGCCGCTGACTGTCTCTCTGGCCCTGTTGTCACTGAGACTGTTGAGGGCACTGGAGGAAAGCCGGTGATGACAGGTCGCGGTGTGTCCCCTGGGACTCCACCGGTGGTCTCCGAGGGAGATGATGCTCTCCCCACTGCTGCCGTTATCAATGATGTCTTATCTGCTGATGTAGGGGATGTAGGTCTTTCTTTGGAGAGTGACATTGTTTGCTCACGTGAAGATGTCGCAGTGTTGTGTGTGACAGGGGACTGGTTTGTAGAGGTTGACATGTCACCTGTAGCCGCATGTCTACTTGGGGACAGTGAGTCTGCGTCTGTGCCCACGTCTGTGCTGGTGCTGGTGTGAGGGTCTGTGCTCCTCCCTGTGCGGTGAACGCTCTGCATCTGGGTCGTCCCTGATGTGTGCTGAGTGGAGTTACTGGAGGAACCTGCTGTTGGCTGTCCTGTTGTCGTGGAGATTGTGGGGCTGAATGCAGCATTGCTCACTACAGGAGGCGTGGTGCCCACTGTGCTGGGTCCCGTGGTGTCCGCTGGGGTTCCCATCGTCGAGAATTCTGACGTTGTGGGAGCTGCTGTTCCGACCCCGGCAGAGTTCGTGTCGTGAGCCACGCTGCCTGTCTGAATGGAGGATGGAGGTACTGCTGTACTTGCTGTCCCCTCACCTTTGAATATAAAACACAGGGGCTCATCAGACGTCAGTGGCTATTTGTGAAGGCGGAGTTTTACAGCCACCTGTCGTGCGCTTGGACCGCTGACTTTCACAGTGCTCCTGAATGAATAACTCACTTAGGCTTTAACCACGGCTAATATTTCTAGCAACACAGGGTCACGCTGGTCACAAAGAACACTGCGCAAATGCCTGTGCGCTCCGTCTGTTTGCGCTGCTGATTTTTTTGGAAGCACAGTAAGGAGACGGCTGCAGTCGAGCTGCCCACCTCCCAGAAAGTCTGCAAAGTCAAGATTCCGTGCTTCAGTCTCAGAGCCGTGTTTAATGATAACACACACAGCTCATGCAACCCAGTGTTACTGTAGATTATATGCACACATTTCTCAAACCTGCAAAGGGGCTTTTCCCTTTTTCATAGCCTTTTCCCTTTAATCCAGCTCTTGTCCATATGGGTTTTTCTTAACTCCTCAGCGAATCTCACCCGCATCCGTTTTCACTTCCAGTGATTTACCTTGTCATCTTCTCTCCCTCAATTCTCTGTCCGTCTGAAAAGCCCAACAAACTATGTGACCTTTCCAGACCTTCTTTGGAGAGCAGGGGAGAGGCAAGGTGCTGTGAGGTTGCGCCGTGTCTGGATGCCCCACTGAGCCTGCACCGTGACACGCACGAGCGTCTTGAAGGTTTTACACGACTTTGTCTGGAAGTGTGGGAGAACGCCCAGCAGCACACGTTTCCGAGGACTCAAGCCAAACGCGACTGCTGTCTGGAGTGACGCGGCAGTGGGTAACCTGACTTACATTCAGATACACGGGCTTTTTAAATTTCATTTCATGTCTCAGGACGAGCTTCCTGGTAGGCATTCCCTCTACCTAAAATCCAGAACTTGCTTTTCCTGCATTTTTTCTCTTTTTAATGGGAGTAGAGTGAATTCTGTTTGAATAAAAAATCACGTGGGGGTGCACCACTGTGGCTCAGCTGGCAGCTGGTGGGGAGACAGTGCAAAGCGCAGACCCTGATTTGTGAACTGAAGCTGGGGGAACAGGCATAAATAAATAAGCAAAAGTGTGTTTCCCTCTTCTTCCTTCCTTCCTTTTAAAAAAAACGCTTCTTCCTCCTCTCCCTTCACGTGTACGCTAACCCACCCCCATACCATTTTAAACCAAAAGTATCGCTTGTTTCCTATTTCCCCACTATCCATCTTGTCCTGTTTTGATAAACCAGCATCGTCTGTAATGTGGGGCCACTGCGGAAGGGGCCGCCAAGGCCTGTCCACTGCTTTGAAATATGGTCAGCCTATTCATGGAGGCTCTGAGTTCAGGACGAGCCCCTTTTGACAAGCCTCAGTAAGGCCCCCGAAGGCCCCGGTCCCTTTCTTGCGCAGCAGGGCCTCGGGCAGCAAGCACAGAGCCCGGGGCCCAAGCTGCCCTAGTCACGGAGCTGTTTTTATGTCACTGTCTTGTACACTCAGAAGGAACTGAAAATCAATGTAATAAAAGACTGCAGTCATGAATCTGGCCTTGAGCACATGAGTCTTTAGTCCAACACAGGAAAATAGAGTTTAACTTTTTTTTTAAAGAAGATGGTGGCCTAACATGGTTTAGTTCACTAGATGCAGTTCACATACATCCCAAGGCCCCCAGTTCAAGACCTGGGGCCTGGGGAAACAAACAAGATGAACAACTGAATAAAAATAAAGAGCTTCTTCCTCTTCCCTCTTCCTGCCTGCCTGCCAGCTTATCTTCATTCCTACCTGTACCTTTCCTTAAAAAAATGCTTAATCAGAGGAAGGAGATTTTTCCATGATTAGCAAAACTCAAAACGTGCAGCACTGAGAAGGAAGAAATTTTCACTCTAGGTGGGTGAAGGTTCTGACATATACATTTAGGGCCTCAAAAGTAAATCTGTCAACTACATACGCCACTTTAAAAAAATCCTACAAGATGAGTGTCCTTCAAATGAAAAGGGCATCATCAATTTTTCCTAAGGAATTTGGAATGGAATTAAATTTTAATATATTTGATTTGATTTGAAATGCCTGCCTTTTGTGCTAAAGTTGTCAAATACTCCTTCCCTTATGACCACCCTGAGAGGCACAAAGAGTTAAAGACACATTCTTTCACTATGGAGCAGAACCATGGCCGTGTCTCTGTAGAGCCAGGCAGTGCCGGGGCAGAATGACCCCGAGTTAAGTCTTGTAGAGAGAACTGTTCCAGGCTGGAGGCTTAGACATGCCTGAAGGGAAGCTTGAAGGAGAAAAAGGGCAGTAAGAAATAAAGGATGGAGGGGTAGGATTCCCATAAAGTGGGGACACCTAATTCGAAAGCTTCAAATTGTTAAAAAAAAAAATAACAAAACGGCATACACATACACACACACTCAGGAATATAACAACTAGACTAGGCTGGTGCCCAGGTGGAAAGGTTGTTAACTTCTTCAACCTGAATTCTGGTGTCTTTAAAAGGTAAATTAAATTTGCATATAGTTTCTATTTTTAACATTTGTGCCAGTCTAGCAGAAACCTAAGGAAGGAACATTCTCTTGCTCTGACCACCCCCTCCCATGATGTTAATGTAATTGACCAGGCCTATTTTGTTTTCAATTTATTTGACAGGTAGGATATTTCCATCCCAATCTGCTTTGTTTGAAATATTTGAAATACTTGACTGCACCCATATTAGCTGTAGATAAGCCTCAGTCAGACAGCAAAACAAAGCATTCTCATGAATTGTTTTCTTAAAGAAAGTTACAGGTAGGAATGAAGGCAAGCATAGGCAGGTAGATTGGAAGAGAGAGGAGGAAGAGGAACTTTACTATTATTCTTTTTATTTAGTTGTACATCTTGGTTGTTCTCCCTGGCCTGGGACATGAACCCGGGTCCTTGGATGTATGTGGACTACACTTTGGCTGGAGGTAGTTGACTAAACTATTCACTTTTCCACCAGGACGTGCCACATCCTCCTGACTTTTATCTTTAAAGTCCCAGTTTCTTCTAAATCAAGAAATTTGGAGTCTTTTTCCCTTTGGAAGTTTTCTTTTTGGTTTTCAATAACTCCTTAGCTGTTCTCACTTTTCTTTTCTTTCTTTTTTTTTTTTTAATCTTGGTGCTCAGAACTAGTAAAAGGATGGCGTTCACAGAGAAGCAAACTCCCAGGGAGGAATCTCAATTTGAGGGCCATTCCTAGGGTTGTAATTCCATGACTTTCTTTTCCTAAGGTAGTATTTTAGACCTTCAAGTGAGTGAGAATGACTACGGATTGGTCTAATTTATTTTTTAAAAAGTGACTCACTTGCAAGCTTCTGAACTTTATTGATAGTAATCACAGCTAACACACTTGTAAGTCAATGCAGACAAACACATAGATTGAGCCCCAGAGCCCCAGGAGATCCTGGGGTCCTACTTTAACCCCTAATGTTTCAGCTTTAAGAGGAAATTCCATTACTTGGCATTATAACTAGATTTGTTTATGGAACCCTAATCCCATGCCTATCCTCACCTGGATAGAATTCCAAACCTTGACTTTTCCAGATAAGGTTTAGTTTGGAAAATACTACACAACTCTTTGCTTTCTTCCTTCTGAGCCACCGTATAGAAACTATTTACTTGCCACACTTACTAAACTTATCAGAGATTCTTAGCAACTAATATCTTTTCAGAGACTGCATTACCTCTGCTAAAATCCATATCTACAGCAAAAGTGTTATGACAGAAAGTTAGATTTTTTAACAAAATATGTATATTTGTTTATAGAAGTAATACAATTCCATTTCCAGTAATATAGTAGAAGAGGCTTTTTTACTGAAAAATTTGCAAATGCCAGACACTGTATAATAAATGTTTTCTAAATGTAGAGCTGAGATGAAAATAAACAAAAAAAAACCACTCAGAAGTGAAGAAGTTGAAAACTAAAATGGTAAGTCTGTGATCTGGGGAGATTTGCTGATTTCTGAAATCAAGAGCTTTGGGTTTTAAGGAGACACAGTCTTAGATCAGTACCCTAAAAACTGAGTTGCTTCTGCTGGAACCCTCTGTGAACAGGTGGACTAGAAAAATCAAAAAGAAAAGTGGAAAAGAAAGCTGAAGTAAGGAGATGATTAAGATAGAACAGAATCCAATGATATAGAAACAATTGAAAATAAAACCAATAAAGCCAAAACTTGATCCTTTGAACATAAAATAAACCTCTGGCTATTAATTAAGAAAACTTGGTTTTAATTTTTTTTAAAGGGAAGGCACAGGAGGGAATGCAGGTGAACAGAGACAGGCAGACAGGAAGAGAGAGGAGGAAGAAACACTTGATTTTATTTATTTGTTCATTGTGGCTGCTCTCCCTGCCCTCAGGTCACAAATCCAGGTCCCTGGGATATGCATAGACTGTGTGTGGGGGCTCAACCACTAGACCATTAAGTTTTAAATCTTGAGTTAACTAGGAAAAAAGAAAGAGATAACAAATAAAAAATATTAGGAATAGACGTAACTTTATAACTTGAGGAATGGGAAGAAGAAGACAATAAATAAGCATTAGCAGAAAGAAAGAAATAATGAAGATTAGCACAGAGACCCATAAGATAGAGATTAAAAAAATAGAAAAAAGAGAAGACTCAAATGACTAAAATCACAAATGAAAGTGGAGTCATTATTACCAATTTTACAGAAATAGAAAGAATGAGAAGAGAATACCATAAACAATTATGCACTTAACAAATCCTTCTTTTAGGCCAGCATTACCTTAATACCAAACCCAGACAAAGACAACATAAGAAGAAGAAAAAAGAAAAAGATTGTTAACCAGTACTTCATAAGAACATTGATATAAAAATTCTCAAGTAGTAGAAAACAGAATGCAGCAGCATATTAAAAGGATTAGACTTCATGACCAAATGAGGTTTATTCCTGGAATGCAAGGATGGCTCAACATACACCACCTGATCCCTCTAATACAATAACAGAACAAGGGGGAAATCATGCACAAAAAGCACTTGGCAAAATTCAAATTCTTTTATGATTAAAAAACCCCCCAACACTCAACAAATTTGGAGTAACTAGCTTAATACAGTGCAAATTACCTATGAAAATCCCATAGTGAACATCATGCTCAATGGTAGATCAGGATCAAGACAAAGATGCTTACTTTTATCATTTCTATTCAACACAATACTGGAAGTTCTAGCCAGAGCAATAGGCGAAGAAAATATATATAAAGGCATCCAAATGGGAATGGAAGATGTTAAGCTATCTTTGTTGTAGATGCTGTGATCGTATGTATAAACCCCTCAAGGTTTCATACACAAAAATTGGAGAACTAATGAATGAACTCAACAAGGCAATAGGCTACAAAGTCAGGATACAAAACTCATTTGCATTTCTATAAGCTAACAATGAACAATCTGAAAATGAAATTAAGAAAACAATTCCATTCAAAGTAGCATCCAAAGAATAATATATTTAAGAGTTAACCATGGAGGTTAAAGACTGTACAATGATAATCATAAAATATTGCTAAAAGAAATGAAAGAAAACAGAGAATAATGGAAACACATTTCCCCTTCATAGATCGGAAGACTTAATATTGTTACGATGTCAATCCTACACAAAGTAATATACAGATTCAATGCGATCCCTATCAAAATTCCAATGACAGATAGCCCATAATTAACTTGTTGGCTCCTTAGGCTGATTCTAATGTGTTGCTATTATGAATAAATAACTGTACATAATGTTTTATTTTTAAATCATTTCCTTCAAATACATTTCTGCAAGTGGAATTATTGATTTATGCGATTATAACATTTCATGTCATCAATACATGCTGGCGAATTTCTCTGCAGAAGGACCCTGCTCACTTACAGTCCCATTACAGTATGTGAGAGAGAATCTGTTTCCCTGATAGCTCTCCCTTTGGGAAAAAGAAAGATTTGCTTGGTACTAACAAGGTTGTGTCTTTATTTCAAGAACTTGCTAATCCTGGGCCAAAGTGATTAGTCTCCTAGTCCAGCCAGCAGGAAGGCAAGAGAATCCGTCTATTTGGATGACATAGTTTTCATTATTTAGGGGACTAGGCACAGCCTTAACAAATCTCTAAATCTGTTAGGCTAGTTAGAAGGAAGATGAGCATTCCTACGAGAAAAGTACAGCCATGTATTTATCCTTTTGCCACTGTTTAAACAATAAAGCCACTCCTTCCCCAGCCTATTCTGCTATTTAGAAAAACAGTTTGCAGAATCCAGTCTACTAAACTTGAGCAGGTTATTTATTAGCCAACACATCCGGGAAGAGAGGAGGGCCACAGAGTTCTTTTTGGCAAGAACTTGGTTCTCAAAAGATAGGGTGCATCTGAATCCCCAGGGGAGCTGATAAAAGTATGCTCTTGTCCCACCAGCTGAGTCTGATGCTGTCTGCATCGGGTGGGGTCCAGGAATTTGCATTTTCACAAGTGTCCAAATGAATTTTGATCCAGGTGGTCTCAGGACCACATTTTAAGAAACACAGCCCTTAACATTGAATGATAGTACCTGCCCTTAATGCTTTTTGTAAGCTAACACCACCCACTGACGTCTTAAGGCACAGAAATTTGGGGTCTTGATTCAGTTTAGGTGTAAAGAATATCCTCAGCTTTATACAGCTACTCAAGACTTACTGGAATGAACTGGTCTTATCTTCCATCAGAATGCAAGTTGGGATCCTCTGGTTCTATCTGGCCCAGCCAGTAGGGAACATATTTGCATTGCAAAGAGCTGGGGGATTTCACCATGACAGAGAAACAGGTTGGCCCTCCTTTCCTGTTCCCCCGCCCTCCCCTCGCGTCCACTCTCCTTCCCGCTTCTTTGTTTCTCTAAGGCTTCATCTTCTACTTCACTGAAAAGACTAAAGCCTTCTAGCTGGATTTCCTTCCCGTCCCAACCACACCAGGAAATGCCAATGCCTTCACCAGGCCCCTCACACTCCAGAAAAGAGGCTAAATTCCATGGAAGGGCACCTTTAGGTCATTCTTGACCTAAAATAAACCAGATGCCCATGCCAGAAACCTAAGTCATCCTTAATCTCTTCTTTTTCCTTGTCCCCACCACTGAGGTTTGCCACCAACTATACTATTCCTCCACATCCTTTCTCCCATTATGGTCTCTTTTTCACTTTGCTCTGTTAGCCTCATTACTCCTAATTGCTTCTCCTGATTCTGGTTCCCCAGGCTTAGCTTCCACCACACCATTTCTGGATTGATCTGCAACTATGAGGACCAGAAAGGAAATTCTCCTATTGTCTTCTGAGCAAGAATCACTTGAGAAAATCACTTGGAAACTCAACTTCCACGTCAAAGGCAGCAAAACCTAAAAACAAATGGGACTACATCAAACCAAAAAACTTCTGCACCATAAAGAAACTATCATTAAAAGGAAAAGACATCCTGCTGATGGGAGAAATATTTCCATATCATGCACCTGACAAGAGGTTACTGTCCAAAATATATAAAGAGCTCATAAAACTCAACAACAACAAAAATCCAATCAGTTAAAAAGTGGACAGTTGATCTGAACAGACACTTCTCCAAAGAAGACATATAGATAGTCAACAGACAAATGAAAAGATATTCCCCATCTCTCGTTATTCGGGAAATGCAAATTAAAACAATGAGATGTCAATCACCTCACACCTGTGAGAATAGCTATTATCCAAAAGGCAGCAAACAAGTAGTGGTGAGGATGTGGGAAAAGGGGAACATATTTGATGAGAGTGTAAATTGATGCAACCCTTTTGGAAAGCAGTATGAAGAATCCCTGAAAATTGAAAAGAGAAATTCCATATGATCCCAGGATCCCACTTTTGAGTATTTACCCCAAAACACACATAAACATTAACTCGCAGAGACACACGGCCCCCATGTTCATTGTAGCATTGTTTACAACAGCCAAGAGCTGGAAACAACCTAAATGCCCACCAATAGATGATGGATAAAGAAGATGCGGTTTAGCTACACAATGGAATGCTTCTCAGGGACTGAAAAATATGAAATCCTGACATTTGCCACAACATGGAAGGATTGAGACAGAATTGTGCTCAGTGAGATGAAACAGATGCTTAGTCTATAGAATCATATTAGTGGTTAGAAGGGAACGGTGGGGGCCGGGGGGAGTGGACAAGGATCGAAATAGACTATGTCAATGTCCAATGACGTATACCTTAAACCTATATCATGTGACAGTGCAATGTTCCTTCAATAAAATTACAAATAAAATGTCTGTTTGCCTGTCCAGGCAGAAAACCATGTGGATGCTGGGGACATAGGTCCTGCTGTCCTATCGGAATCAGGGAGACCGGTGACTGCAATCATGCCTGTCATCCTCTCACAATTGCAATAAGGGTCCTGAAACATGTGTCCTCAGAGGGGCATTCTTCAGCAGTGGCTGACTTTCCTCTTGTGTCTGAAAAGAGTGTCAAGAGTCTTGTCAAGGCGTACCCTGGTGGCCTAGTGGATAAGGCCACCGGCCATAGTCCACACAATTCCCAAGGATCTGGGTTCATGTCCCAGGGCCTGGGGGGAACAATCAAGATGAGCAACTGACTGAAATGAATAGAGGCTGCTTCCTCCTCGCTCTTCCTGCCTGCTCACCTTCATTCCTGCCTGCACCTGTCCTTAAAGAATAATATATAAAAAGGAGTGATGAATGTGTCTGTCTGTACTATCAGCTTCTGAAATAAGGCCTGGTCGTTACCAAGGTGTTCTATCCTGTTAGTGGCTTCTGAGGGAGACATTGCCTTCACTTTGCATTTTACAGTGTCACCTGGCTGGTGGTTAATTGGCTCACTGGTTGGGAATGGGGATTTCTTTTGGAACTTCTCTCAGAAGGCACTTTTTGACTCTAAAAGAAATGTGTTAAAACTGCCTATTTGTATAGAGCTGTGTTGCTTTCTTACTGGCATCCAACTCCATAGGTGGGGGCTTGGATGATGACTCGCCCAGCATCACATACCTTCTTAGTGATATGGTTGGGCTCAAAGGTAACAGGTGACACTGGAAGGAGTGATCTCTTGCTCAGCTGAGGGACTGTCACTGACTTCATGACCCTCCATGGCTCAGGGTCTTTGAATCTTACCTCAAGACAGCTGAGATAAAGGGAGGAGAGGGACCAACCTGCCCCACATCCTTGACCCGCCATAGGCAGACAGGTCTGAGTCTGGGACAAGTCTGGCACATTTTCAGGAGCAAAGGATGTTGAGGTTGGAGGGAGGAGGAGGTTGCTTCTCTTTCTCCTGGGACTATCCAGGGGTTCTGAGTCAGGAGAAGCCAACTTGAGGGTTGACATGTGAAAGGTGTGACCACCTTTCAGCAGAAGGTAGCCACTCTCCTGAGGGAGGGTGTGTCTGCCTTAGATGGAAGCCAGGGAGAGAGGCGCCCCCAGACTAAGATGGTGGAGGTTGGAGACTGAACTTCTTCTGAGGAGAGGAAGACATCGGGGGGAAGGTAGGTTCCCTGTGCTGGTGAGCATGTAGTCAAAGCTGGATTTTGACACTTCTTGGCTTGATCCTGGAGCTTCTGGGGTAATCTCTGTCAGAACCCCCACAAGAGCAAGCCTTAGACCAGGGATTAAAGTTCAGCCATCAGGACAGTGACTCGCCTCTGGTGCCAGCACCCAGTCGTGGATGCATCCGGATCGATAAGGAAAGCTAATGGACGAGTTCAACATGTGACACGTGTAGTACGTGACAAGGACAGACCCTCCACGAAGAAACAAAGGAATGACACAAGTTGAAGAAGACCGCCAATAACTTCAAAGGACCATGTCGCCTTGGCCAATCAGGAACTGAAACCTGGTCTGCAGACTCCTCGCTCCATCATCCTTCCTCACCATGTGGGATTTTCCCTTAAAAACTCAGGCCACTGGCAAGGCCTAAGGTCTTAACCTCCCTTGGTCAGCTCCATCCCTTTACCCTCTAATTAAATCTCTACTGGCTCACTCGCCTAACTCTGCAGTGGATTCTTTAAGCCACCCCAAAACCCCACCATCTCCAGGGTAACCTAGATACTGCTCTCAAAGCTGGGAGAAATGAGGTCAAACGGCCCATGGCGATAGCCCGGTGAAAATACGCCTGGTTGATAGGCACTGTTTGGAGTGTGACTTCAGAGGGTAGAGTTGGAGAGAAGAGATAAGCTTCTGGCCATGGAAGCAACTGTCAAGGGCGGGGTCAACATTATTTTCCTTGGTGTTACTGACCTCAGGTTATTTACTGTTGAGAAAAAGGAAGACAATGCTTGAGACCACTGTAATGATGTCAGCGTCCTCAGAAGGGAGTGACGGGGAAGTGATGCTGCAGTAATGCTCATTTCCATGTTTGCTGGACCACCCAGCCAGCTGCGGCGCCTGCCTGGAATCCTGCAGCAGCTCCCGCTCCGCCCAGGGCCCCTCCACTCGATTTTTCTGCACAGTGTCAGAGCCATCATTCCAAAGTTCAAACCAGCTCAACGCACTTCTTTTTTTAAAACCCCTCACTGCCTGCCCGTTTCTGTTCCTTCAAACCCACTAACCATTCCACGGCCTGCAAAGTCCACCTGATCTGGCACCTACATACCTCTCTCCAGTCCCCTAGGGGGTCAAGCGCGTCCTGACCCTGCCTTGCGTGCTCTTCATCCAGAGGGCTCACTGCTCAGACTTCAGGGCTCAGCTCAGATATACAGCACTTTCTCCGAGAAGCCTTCCTGAACTTAATCATCTCAATGAAGTTGTCCCGTTTTCTTCACATCACACCCTGGGCTTGTTCAACCTAATACCTCAATTATAATATAACCTAAAATTATTTTGCCTTCCTCTACATACTAGATCTGAGCTCCGTGAGACTGGGCCCTGTCTGTCCCTCTCCTCACTGTGAACTCGGGACTGTGCTGGAACAGTGCCAGTCTTAACTAGTGGTTTACTTTACAAATGGATGAACATGTGAATGCATGCATGACGTCAGCAGGGTGTGCGTGCTTCTGTTCTTCCTCCACGGAGGGGCTGGGCTGGCCTGGAGGACTGTCAGGGGTTGCGGGCTGTAGGACAGACCCAGGGAATGAGGAGTCAGAGACCTAGAATGGATTCCCGCTGCACTGCTTATGGGCCATGGGACTTCCAACGAGCTTGCAAAGCAGGAACTGTGGCTAATTCATCTTTGTGTCCAGAGCACTTGGCACAAGGAAAGGGTCAGCAAGTGAATGAATAACTCCAAACTCTCTCCTGTTCTGAATTCTCCAAGAACCACTGGCTACGGCGCTTTGGGAACTGAACTGCGACGTTAGTTCCGAGAGTTCCCCTGGAGAGCAGATGCGTCTGCAGACCTTGGAAACGCACACGGGGCCACCAGAGCTTCCCCAACCAAGCCCGTGCCCTCCACGCCAATACGGCCACCTGCGTGCAGGCCGCGTGCACAGACATGGCACCTGGGTCCTCTGCAGAGTTTCCAGGGAAAAGTGGAGGATGTAAACCACTATGAAGCCGCATAGTCACAATTCAGTTCACCTCACCGCCCTGCTAGGCCCTGGGCTGGGGATGGGGATCCAGGGATGACTGTGTCCCTGTTTGCAATGAGCCCAGAGTCCATCTCAGTGGAAAGAAAGATGGACGTTGGAGGTGAAGGGTTGGCGCTAGGGGCACAGTCAGTCTATGAAGTCTGCAGTCCCGGCTCTCGAGCTGCATTCAGGAACCTGCTCCATCTGTGCCCAGCACGCAGGCTCCTGGTAACAGCGCTCTTTCAAGACCCTTGGGGGTCGCCCTTCACTCCTCTGCTCTTACCCCTCCCTGCTCACCTTGGCTGTCCCCATCCCCAGCCGCCTCTCCTCTTGCCCCTTCAGGCCTCTCCCCTGACCCTGATCTGCTCCTCTTGACCTTGGTGACCCCTAGCATGGAACTGAGTGCCGTTTATAGGACGCGTTGATTGTGCTGACTTGAAACCACAGAAAAGTAAGAATCTGGGGCTCCAGAAAGTATGCCATTCACCACCCCACTTTTTCCCAGGGGAACTGAGGCCTGTAGAGAGACACTGGGACCAAGTCACAGGGACCAGGGCAGTTGGTAGCAAAGCCAAGAGCCCCAAGTCCCTAAATCCAAGTCACTTTCCCCTCATTGCTCTGATTACAACTTCCACGGACACTCCTTTACTTCACCCCAGGACAGGACCCCGAGAGGACGGCCGCCATGGGCCCGAGGCTCCGCACCTCCTCCTTCGCTGTGAGCAGGCGGGATGGTTGAGAGAAGCGGTGGCTACCCCATTTGCTCTTGGCCTGGTCTTCCATCGTTTCTCAGAAGACAGATAGTTCCACCTGCCCAGCTTGTGTCTCCCACTTTGTCAGAGAACCTGTTCCTTCTGACTCACCTCCAAGAAATCGTGCTGCTGGAGCAAGCTCCCTCAGCGCTGAGGTGGGGAAGGAGCTGATTCTCTGGTTTGGACTCCTGACCCCTCGCCCCCGCCTGGGTCCCAGAGTCTCTAGAAGACTCAGATGCCAGAAAACAGAATGGCGTCAGCGGGGCTGCTGAGAAGCTTGGGAGAGGACGGGCCGGTGAGCTTCTCCCACGGCCTTTGCTCCAGCCCCACCTCCAGCTTGAACCTAGAGGGGACGTGGGGTGTGGAGGAGGCCAAGGTCAAGGGCTCTGACTCGAGAGGAGTCTTTTAAATCCCAGGTCGGAGCAGGAGACCAACTGGCCCTCATCTCAGCTGCCTCGCTCCCTGCCCCGTTTCCCCAGCCCCCAGCCCAACAGCCTATTTTTGTCCTTGGTCCCCTCCTTTCTGTCTGCCTGTCTCCTCTGACTCTCTCCTCCCTCTGTCTCTAGTTTGCTTTGAGACATCTGCTTCTCCCCTGTCTTTTCCTCTGACTGCATTTTCATGAGTTTTCTTACATCTTTATCACCCGGCTTTCCTGTTTCTGTCTCCATCTCCTCAGTGTTCTCTCTCCTGTTCACGGGTCTGCCCGCCTATCTCTCCCATCACAAGGCAGCCCTGGGTCGCCCCACCAGACACCTCTCTGCTTCTCTCTGTCTCACGTGCATTCTCCCTCCTCCTGCATCTTGTCCAGGCTCTGTCCATTCACCTCTATGCTGTCCTCTCTCCATGACATACTCTGATGCTCCCTGACCCAAGTGCTGCCCCAGAACATATGTCACTTACCGAGGATCACTGACCAAAGGAGGCAGGAGCATAGGCTCAGGAATAGCCAGGGGACACCTCTCCAGTGGCCCCCCCTCATGGCTCCAGAAAGAGTCCCTCAGGCTCCCCCAGAGACGTTCCTCAGCACAGAAGCCGCGCGTAAGAAGCCGAGATGAGCTGTCCCCACCAGTTCTTGGCCTTAAACAGGTGTATTTCCCTGAGGGGCTGGAGTACCAGGGGAGGAGGACAAAGGCAGGCGGGGCCCCTGCCAATCATTCTTGCCCAGGTTTTTCTTTCCTCAATCCCCACCCCCTCCCCCACCGGGAAAGAACACACCAGATACACCCATTGCTCTGCTTATAGTCAGCCTCGCTGAGGAGGAGGGGAGTGAGGGGGAACAGAAACCAGCACAAACTGGAAATGAGCAGCCACTCTCCCCTCTGAGGTCCTGGACCCTCTCCCTGGCCCCCGCCCCAGTGAACTTTGGACGGCCACTTCAGGAGGCAGCAGGGTCATCTCAGAAGAAAGAGCCAGGAGAACGGGGGCGAACTCACGAGAGGGAGTGAGTTTGGAGATATATGAAAAGGAGAGCGTGAGAATTGAGAAGGTCAAAGAAACATGAGGAGAACACTGTGGGGTGAGGAGTGGGAATACCCTGTGTGATGCTTTTGGAAAGGAGCAGTGGGCTTAGAGAATCTGTTCAGTGCCAGGTACATGGCAGACCTTCATTAATGGGGGTTTCTTCTTCCCACACAGAGCCAGGGTCCAGAGAGCCTGCAGCAACCTGGGAAAGCAGCTTCGGAACTCAGGGTGGGTAGTGGGGTTGAGGGGAGAACTTGGGTAGAAGTACCTGTGACTCCAGGAGGAAGTGGGGGCTGCTCCTGGAGATTGAAATGAGTCCATACAGGTAAAGTACTTTCTACCTATTAAGACACCTGTAAGGCCATTTGGTGCCTCATTTCATCCTGACATTATTCTTGAAGTGGAAACCAGTGAGGGAAGCCAGGGAAGGAAATGTCTGGAAAAAAATATTTCAGGCGATCAACTTCCGGATGGTGACTTGATAGGAAGCACTTTTGAATCACTCCCCACAGACACCAGAAAACAAAACAAAAAAATCACCTATTTTCCTGAGACAAACACCAAGAAACAACCGGCACTTCAGCTGGAGACAGAACAGCTGACGATTAACAGTGGGTGAGGGCACCTGGTGTGGTTCTGAGCTAAGCCGTTGATTTGGATTTGGGACCAGGCACACAAGTCTCCAGACGCGCGGTGGGGCAGAGGCTGGGATTTCTGGACCAGTTGTGGAGGCAGAGAGAGGCAGGCCCAGTGGGGCTGAGGTGCAGAGCCACGGAGGGGTGACGTGGGATGGGGGTGAAAGAAGAGCCAGCGCACGAACCTGGAGCTGAGCTGGAGCTCACGCAGTGACGTTGCTCTGGGTACAGCCATAATCGGAAATCAGCCAAATCAAACCCCTTCCACAACCATTAAACGCCAGAGCCTGGGGTCCACTAAGCGGAAATCCCGCCCACTGCACATCCAGCCACTGGAAATCCTGCCCATCCGATTCCCCACCCCCGGATGCCAGGGAGAAGGCAGTCCCAAACCTCAACGCTACTCGCTAGCACCACCTCGTGGGAAGAGGCAAAACTGCAGGCTGATTGCCAATCCTGGGCAAGTCAAACCTACACCAATGCCAGGGAAACCGAACCCTCAGAAATATTAACAGAATGCTGAATAGAACAAAGGAACAGAGAAATATATGTGAATGATGAATCCAGTCAAAAACCCAGGGGAAAATCTGAATATAGCAGATACATATAAATTGCCTGAAGAGGAATTTAGGGTAATGGTGATTAACATACTCGCGGGAATCCAAAAATCAGTAGAAGCAGTAAACAAGAACGTCAGGAAGCAAAGAGAAGAATTAAAAGAAGACATCAATCAGGTTAAGAGATGATTGTTGAATTAAAGAACTCAGTAGAGGGACTCAACAATAGGATGGATGAAGCTTTCAATGGAATCAGTGATCTGGAAGATAGGACAGAGGAACTCAATCAAGCAAACCAGCAAAGAGATCAAAAAATTCAAGAAACTGAAGACAGCATTCGAGACCTCGGGGATAACATCAAAAGAAACATTTGCATCATAGGGGTCCCAGAGGAAGAGAGAGAAAAGGAGGCAGAAACAATATTTGAAGAAATAATAGATGAGAACTTCTCCAATTTAAAGAATGAAGCAAGACTCCAGATTCAGGAAGCTCAAAGAGTTCCTGATAAAAGAAGCCCAAACAGAAATACACCCAGACCCATCGTCCTGACTGTTCCACCATTTAGTACCCCTATAAGGCCCGCTTTAAATTTCCTGCCTAAAACACATGCTGCTTTAACCGTCCCAGGACCAGAAATGCCCAGTTATCAGCCCAGTGCCAGAGATAATCCCCACAGTACTTTAATGCAGGGCAAAGGAGGAAGCCACCCCTCAAAAAACTGGACTTGAGGCAGCTCAACTGTCCCTTTTGCTGCACATTGAGGATGCCTTGGTTTATTACAAACAGGACAAAATCGACATTTATATTAAAATGGTGGAACAGTAAGGAAATATGAAAAAACAGTACTGTCCCATTTAAAATGGCGCATGTGGTCAGCCCAGTCATGGCATATCTGTTTATTCTTCTTTCTTCCTCTGACAGTATCCAACGGGCATGGAGAGGGACAAGTAATGGGAGGAGACGTGGATGCTGTGAGTTCCGTCTGGTGGCGACCTCCTTGGCCCTTGAGTGCTGAGTTTACCCAAGAACAGGAAGCTAAAACCAAGTTCAGCTTGATGTTCCATAGGAAACCAGAGATTTCAGTCTACACTTGGGGTGTCCACTGGAGCGAGGAGAAGATTATGAATATTTCCTATGAAAGGAAAGCTCAGACTGGGCTTGAACAGACTCAGCCTGCGGCGTGGGTCCCAAACCTGGGTCCTGAGGCCTTCCATGGCCTTCGCCTTAGCCACTGAGCCACAGGGGGTGCCAGCATCAGTTGGTTTTTTAAGGAAAGGTGCAAACAGGGATGAAGGTGAATAGGCCGGCAGGCCAAAAGAGAGAGGAAGAGTTTTAATTTATTTCCATTTGAGTTATTCACACTGGTTGTTTCCCTGCCAGACTCGGGCTCAAACCCAGGGGTATGTGGCTTGTGTCCTTAAGAGGCAACTGACTAACCACAGCTCCACCTGGGCCTGCCAAAAGCCAAAATCCAAAAGGATGATTTCTCTGATGTGGGAAGCCCTGGCTTGTGAGGACCCTTCCCCTGCCAAATTGCTTACCTCCATCTAATTTATGCCCCAACAGACCCTCATGCTGCTAATAAAGTTACTTCTCATTAGACTTACAACACCTAGACTGAGAGGGGCAGGAAGCTAAAGATGTATTAAGCCTGACTTAAGTCTTGAACACAAATTATAGAGAAGGCCAGGCCCTGCATATGTCCCTGTAACCTGGGACGTGCAAATCACCCTCCAGCTCACCTGAGCAGACTGAGGTGTCGGAGATGACCGAGTCCTCTCGTCACCACTGAGTCACGGTCTCTGTTGGGCGAGTGCTCACTGTTCTGCTCACATCGTCAATCACAAAGCTGGGATTGGAGCCCAAATCTTCCAGGTTCCACAGGAAATGAAACTGCCCTGGGTGCTGATGGAGTCTTCGCCGTGCTATTTCCTCAAGCCAGACCTGGGGCCGCCCCTTCAAGAGAGGACTTCTGTCCTTGTCTACTGCCCGGTGCCTTAGACATTTCAGGGCGGCCTCAGCATTCAAGTCAACATCACACTCTCCTCAGGGTGCCCTGGGGCCAGTGGCTGAGCAAGGGGTAGTGCCAGCAGCCAGCTACATCGCCCAGACTCCTCTAAGTTCTGCTCATGCCCCAGCGTGCCCTGTGGGGCTGGCAGGCGCTGTGACTTTGTTGGCTCGGCCTGCTCCTCCTGCCCTGCTGCCCCCACTTTTCCTTTCACGTATCTCTCCTCAATAAATCTTTCCATTTCACTCCATCTCGGCGTTTGCTTCCAAAAGGACCCAAACCAAAACACTCCAAAAAGAAGCCCATTTTACAGATGGAGAAACTGGTGCTTGGAGTTGAGGTTCAAAGCCGGATTGGGATGCTCTGACCCCTGTTCCTTCCCACTGCTGTTGACTCGTGGCTCAGCTGGTGGCCCTGGTGGCCAGGCTCCCTGCTCTGCCTGGCCCCTGTCCATGAGAAATGTGTCATCTGCTTGCAAAGACAAGGTTGTCGTGCTGCAAAAGAAAAAGACTAAAGTGCTTGGTTCCAGAGGTTCGTGACTGGACCCTTCAGGTGTGCGGCCGTCGGGGTGGGGGAACATGGAGGAGGGGCCGAGGTGGTGCAAGGAAAGTCGGCTCTAAGGCCTTGGCTCCCAGGCAGTGGTGAAAGCAGGGGGCCTAGCACTTGAGGCACGCAAAGAACCCCTCATTCCCCAAGGATTAGGTTTCTCGGCCCCTTTTTCTCAAAGTGCCGAGTATTTTTCACACCCATTAACTCATTCTCATTTTACATCTGAGGCAGAGGGGAGCATAATGCTTATTCAAGCAATGTCTTCTGGGCACAGGGTCCTGGGAAGGAGGGGTCAAGGGACAGAACCCACTCGAGATCCAGGAATCTCATGTACCCATTCACCCAGTGTCAGGGAGCAAACTCGGGCTGGGGCTAAGCCAAAAACCCAGCCCCCAGGCCCTAGACTGCTGTTCCCCTTAAGTTCTGAAGGAAACAGAGCACCCCTCCACCTAACTTTAGAACTGGAAGACACCCTGGAGGACAGGTGGTCCAAGCCCATCCTGCTGAGGAGGAGGAAGTGCAGGCCCAGAGCAGTGAGGCGTCCAAGTTCCTCTGCCGCTGGGGAGTGGCAGGGTGGGCTCCTGCTGCATCCCATTCATTAAGCTGTCTTCCCCTTCTCCTAACACCCGGGTCAGAACCAGTCCCCAGCCTAAACTTCAACACTCAGTAAATGATGGGGAAAGAAATATCCAATGTGTATTTACAGTCGCCAAGAATCAGAAACAGTCTAATTGTCCACCATCAGATGATTGGACAGAGACGTGGTCTATACATCATGGGATAGGAGGCGGCCCTAAGAAAAGATGAAATCCTGTCATTTGTGACAGCTGGATGGAACTAGAGGGGATTATGTAAGTGAAACAAGTCAGAAGGAGAAAGACAAATACTGGATGATCTCACTCATATGTGGATTATAGAGAAACAAAGCAAAGGAAGAGATAAAACAAACCCCAAGCCTTGGACATTGACAATGGAACTGAGGTCACAGTGGGGACAGGAGTCGGGGAGTGTGGTGAGGGCCAGGGGCTGTGGGTCCAGTGGATAGTGGGGCAGCTTTGGGTAATGTGGTGGCAACCTTGGTGATTTGTCATCGTATGTGATGGATGGTGAACCCTCATAGATGGGCTAATATTATTTTTGTAAAGCAAAGTCACCTCCATAAATACTGAAAGAAACAAATCTCCACTGCAGGGTTCTGACGCAGCACCCAGCCCAGGCCTACAGCGGTCTTCTCAAATGAAGTTTACGTGCTGTTACTTTTTTCTCTTTCTGAAAGTGATATTTATGCTCATTCTAACAGATATGGAAGATATTTAAAAACAGAGAAGGAAAACATCATCAGTGTTTCACCACCCAAGAAAATCCCCTATAAATACATTGATAGACTTCTAACCTCTTTCCCACAAATAGCTCACACACATAATCTATCATATCATAGATATCATTTGGATTTCCACTTTATAATGTAACTTGAAACGTAAACATTTCCTCCTGTTACTACAAACACTCCATCCACATAATTTAAAAGGTTGCATAAATTCCTTTGGCTGGATGGCCACCATAATTTGTTGAATTATGTCGGGCACTTGGATTATTTATTTTTGTCTTTATTATAGATAAAGATGGAGCTTTTTATACTTAAAGCTGCTTACATATTTCAGCTTTTCCGGTGAGAGTCAGGCCTGGTGTGTTTTCTCAGGCTGCTCTGACCTTCCTTCTCCTGTAGCAGGAAGTTACAGAACAAGAGCTGCTAAGTAAGCCTGCAGGAAATGGGGCATATTCTTGGACACATGCGGTCCATAATCTCCAAGACTGAGAGTCAAGTGGTGGAGGCCAAACAGAGCAGAACGAGATTGTTACTCAGGTGAGCTACAAAGGTGATGGTCTGTACAGGTGGGCTGGTTAACAAGTGGGACTCTCAAGAACTTCCTGGACGAATGGTGGGAGACTCCCAGACAGGAGCCAAGACCAAGTTCCAGGTCTGTCATTTGAACACCGGTGCCTTGACACATAGTCCAGGTGAATATTCTAGAAAAAATGAACCAGAAGGCATTAGAAAGAGAAGAGGATGGCACGGGGCAGCTAAAGGGTGAGAGCAGAGGGGAAAGGCACTTGGAGTCAACCCTAGCTGGGAGTAGGCTCTCCCTTCCGCCCCTGCTCTCTACAGAGGGACCGATAAGCTGGAGAGGAAGGCCGCGGAGAGAAGGAGGCAGGACCAAAGAGTCCCAACAAGCCCTGCTCCCCGGCCTTGCTGAGATGGCCAGACACAGCCCCTGCTCACCAGGATCTCAGTCTAGGGGGTTGGACATGGCGGGAGCGCGTATGGCCTGAGCATGTGTTAGGCAGCGGTGGAAGCACATGGAGGGTGATCCACGTGGGCTGGTCTTCGTGTGAGTTTCCTGGGGCTGTTCTCACAAAGCACCCCACGAGGCAGCTCAGACCCATCCATCCGCAGTACTGGAGCCGGAAATCCTAAATGGACATGTTAGCAGGCCCAGGCTCCCTCCAGGGGTTCTGAGGAGAACCCTTTCTTGACTTTTCTGGCGTCCTGGGGTCGCTGATTCCCCGAGGCTGGCAGCTGCACCTCTCCAGCCTGCGTCTGCATTTTCTCCCCTTGTCTATTGTCCCTTGTGAGAAGGACACCGGTCACTGGGGAAGGCCCACCCCAATCCAATGCGAGCTCACTTGAGCCTAATGACATCTGCAAAGACTCTCTTTCCAAATGAGTTCACATTCTGAGTTTCCTGGTGAGAAAAATTGTGTGTGGAGGGGCGTGGATTTATTTAACCCAGTTATTCAAACTCTTTGAAGAAAGTTTGCAGAAGGCGAGTGGATGTGCGCTGGCCTCAAAGTCCAGCACAGCTGCCCAGTCCCCACTGAGTCACATCTAGGCTGGGTGACCAAGGGCATCTACTGGAGGAATTCGGGGCTCTCAGCTCTGTCTCCTGTGTCCATGCTGAGGTGCCTCCATGGCTCAAGGGCCGAACAGAAGCAGTGAAGACAGAGGGTTGGGGAGTTGGGCACAGACGCCTCTGACTTCAGCCTTCTCTCACAGCTGGGCTCTGAACCCAGGAAGGGGACAGGTGTGGTGAGCAGGGAACCCCTGTTCTCGAGCATTCCATAGCTGGGCTGTCTGCCAGGCTCCCCACCCTCCAGCCCAGCCCCTGCTCTGAGGCCCCTGCTTTCTGAGATTGGGGAAGAACTAGCCTGACACGTTTTCTTTTTCGCCGTCACCCTCAACTGAAAAGACTGACATCTCACCTTGCCCAGCCTCCTTCTCCACGTGTGCTTGCTGTGCTCTGCCCCCTCAGTTCCCAGCCACACCCCCTGGCGCCCCATGAGTGAGACAAAGTGCGCAGTGCGGGGAGGAGACAAGGGGACTGAATAAGAAGCCTGCGTCTCCTGGATGCAATACCGCACAGTGGTGCTTTTCTCCGGTCAGAGTTCAGCTTCCTGGGTGGAGAGTCAGGCTCACCTGTGAGGGTTCAGGTCCAAAATCAGCTGCCCAGTTCTGGCTGCCGGGTGTGTTCTCCTTTGGGGGAAGGAGGGCACCCTGGAAGGCAGAGCGGGTGCTCCAAGGAAAGAGAAAGGGCTTTGGGGTGACCGCCGTCAAGCTGACCTCAGTCTCTCCATCCACACAATGGGACTTGTCAGAGCGCCTGTTACTTAGCACAAGCGGTTTGCAACCCGTAAGTCTGCAGCCAGGGAAGGTGGACATGGAAGGAGAGACAAAGCATTGGAGAGAGAATGTGGGATTGTTCTAGGGGACAACTTGTGGAAATGAGGGGGTTCCAGTGTGATTCTTGCTGAGTGAGTAGCTCTGGAAGGGGATGGGAGAACAGGCCTGGCTGGAGGGCTTGGGGAGCCACTGTCCCCCGCAGGGTCCTGGTAAATTGGGAGCTGGTCAGCCAGGCTAGCAGGAGTGGGTTGAAGTTATTCATATGCAGATGAGCTCATTTTAGGCAATGACGGATTACGCAAATCAGCATGTTCTTCCAGGACTAGGCTTAGAGGGTTGGGGAGAGGGCCCTGTGCGAAAGATTGAGGTTTTGAGAATCAGGGGCAATCATACTAAATCAATTCACTAAAAACATAGCCTGCAAGAGCCGGGAAGAGGTGAGTTCTAAAGGGCAGTTTTGATTTGAGGGTTTTGCTGTTCTGACGACAGACCATTGCATCACAGTGAGAACCTGCAGGCCCTAGATCCACGCTGATTCTTGCAAATGCAGCCCCAACGACTCCTCCTAGTAATTAACACATAGGGTGTAATCATGAATAAATTGCGATATGTTATACAATAGTATGTACTAGATATAATCATAATACTAGTCTTGTTGAAGCAGATTGGCTTTTAAAAATGCCTTAAATGGTTTCATAACTGTTGCCCCCCGGGAGCCCCTGAATGTCTGGTCCGCTTTCACAGGCCCAGGAGCCAAGCCCCAGCCCCCGCCACCCCGTGACAAGTCGGCCACCTGCCCTGGCCAGTTTGCCCTCCACAGACCCATCCCCTCAAGGACCTTGGTGGACACTGGCTGTGGGGCCCTCACCCCACGCCGCGAAAGTAAAGATCACTGTTTTACCTAGAGTATTAAGACCACGAGACCCAGGCTGGTGCTCTTCGGTTTAAAGAGAAGCTCCCCTCCCCTCCTCCCTAGCCCTCAGCAGGAGCAAGAGGCAATAGCAAAGTTCACTGGTGCTTTTACCCATGTCTGTGTTTCTGCATAAACGACCGACACACTTTAAAATGCCTTCTCCTTCCCTTCTCAGGACCCAAGTACGGCCTTTCATCAGATGATATGGGATGATATGGGGTGTGAGGAAGGCAAGGCGAGGGGGGTCCCAGAGGGATGAGAAAAACCACAGGTTCCATTCAGGCGTCCAGTTCAGACCTTGAGCAACTGAACCAGGAGAAAGGGCCCCCGTGGGGTGTCCCCAGAACACAGGGAGACAGTCTGAGGTGGATGAGGAGTCCAGCCCCGTGGAAGGATGTTAACAAGAATCAAACAGCAGCCCTCAGAAAAGATGAAACCTGTCATCTGAATCAACATGATGGAACTAGAGGGGATAATCTTAGTAACATAAGTCAAAAGAAGAAAGATAGAGACCAGGTGACCTCACTCACAGGTATAATGTGAAGAGACAAAACAAAGGAACAAACTAAACTAAACCAACTCTTGGACCTTGCAGTAGAACCGAGGTGACCAGCAGGGAATGGGATGGGGCTGAGGGACAAGTGGTGGCGGACAGTGGGGAAGGACACTTGGTGATTGGATGGAGGGCAGGTGTGTGGACATATATCTGAGGAATGGGGAACCTACACATACGAGTTTATCTTAGTATGTAAAATAAAAGTTTCTGCAATAAAACAATAATAATAATAAAATGAGTGGTGTGCCCTGGTGGAGTAGTGGTTAGGTCAACAGCTTCTGAAGGAGCGCAGTCCACATCCGTCTCAGGGATCCAGGTTCCCATCCCAGGTTTGAGGGGAACATCCTATGTGACCAACTAAATTAAAGTAAGATACAATGCTTCCCCCGCCTCTCTCTTCCTGTCTATCTGCCTACTCACCTTCATTCCTGCCTACACCTTTCCTTTAAAAAAAAAAAAGAAGACATGAGATGAGAATGAGACCAGCCAGCGCTGGTCGATCATGCTGTCGGTGTGGCGGCACTAGGAGAAATGCCTTTGCAGGCTGTGCTTTTAGTGAATTGATTCAGTATGATAGCCTCTGATTCTTAAAACCTCAGTCTCTCCCATAGGGCCGGCCCTCTACCCCAGTCTCCAAGCCACAGTCCTGGATGAACTTGCTGGCTTTCATAATCAGTCACTGAATAAAACGAGCTCATCTGCATATGATTAACATTACCTAGTCGAATGGTAGCACAGTGTTGCACACGAGTTAAAAAGGACATCGATGCTACAGGAAAATGGAACTTTGCCCCGAGAAAGAAGAGAAGCTGGCCCATGGACACGGGTGCCGGCAGGTGGTGTGCGCTACACGCAGGCTGGAAGGAGGCTCAGCTGATACCAGAGACGGAGGGTATGGCTCACACCCTCACGGGGAACAGCTGAGTGACGGAGCGGGAGATGTCGGAGGTGTGGGAAGCCAGCGTGTCTGTGTTCCTAGGGGCCTCACTTCAGTGCGGGGAGTGGGGGTGGCAGTCTCCCACTTTCACCTGGTCTTTACTTTAGGGCAGGGGAGGGAGGCAGGCAGGGAAGGGCAAAGCATTTTTTAAATATATTTGTATATTTTGGTTCCCCCAATCAGCCATCCCTGCATCACGAACCTGGGGTCTGTGGGTTGCACATGGCCCAACCCCAAGTCGTTTCAGCTCCTTAATCCACAGGCTGTGCCCACACACCTGGTGCTTCTTAAAGATGAAGTCATTCACAGGCAATTGTGAAGGTCAAGTCTTCTCCGTGTGTGTGTGAGTGTGTACAAGTGTGCGCGTGTGAGTGTGTGAGCATGTGGATGTGTGCGTGAGTGTGTGAGTGTGAAGATGTGTGAGTGGATGTGTGTGTGCGTGTGCATGTGTGGATGTGTGTGTGGATGTGTGAGTGTGTGCAGGAGTGTGTGAGTGTATGCAAGTGTGTACGGGTGGGAGTGTGTGCAAGTGTGTACAGGTGGGAGTGTGTGAGTGTGCATGTGTACAAGCGTGTATGTGTGGGGATTGTGTGCATGTGAGTGTGAACGAGTGTGAGTGTGTACAGGTGTGTGAGTGTGGGGGTGTGCGTGAGTGTGAGTGAGTGGGTGTGTGCGGGTGTGAGTGAGTGTGAGTGTGTGCGGGTGTGTGTGGGTGGGTGAGTGAGTGGGTGTGTGAGTGAGTGTGAGTGTGAGTGTGTGTGTGTGTGTGTGTGTGTGTGTGAGTGCTCCCTCTACCTGACTGCACTGTTCGGTGTTTACAAAGACTGACGCTCACAGCCCTCACAGGAACTGAACCGAGAGCCGGTCAGAACCTGGCTGCGAGAGATTAGCGTGCTGAGAAGCCACCTAAGCGAGGGGCGTGCTGAGCAAAGAACCCCGGAGGACCCTGCAGTGACAGATGCCGTCCTGCGACCACGTGACTAGCCCCGCGAGCTCTGGGGGATGCGAGTGTGGGAAACCACTGCCTCCGGGCGGCCGCTCGCTCGGGGACACTGCCAGGAGCCCCGCACCCGCAGCCACCCAGCAATTAACCAAAAGGTCCAAAAGCAAATCTCTGTTCCCAGGTGGCTTTCGAAATCTTTGCTTTTTGTTCATTGACAACAGCCTCCTGGCTGTGGTTCTTGATGTAGGTGAGTAAATTCTTTGCAGGGATTAACCACCTAAGGGTCTCGGAGTAGCTCAGAGTTTTGGTCACTCTTCAGGATGATGTCAGGGCCGGAGTTGGAAAGCGGGTCTGTCTTTCTCCACAGCTTTTTCACTCTTACTACTCAACTTCCCCCAAAGGTGGAAGAGCCTATAGTTTCTTCAAAAAGTCTGTGCAGCCAGAGAGGTCGAGGCGGGAAAGGCGGGTGGGACTTGGAGTCTGTGAGAGGACCCAGCCCAGGAGGCAGGGCCTGGAAGGGTCTGTGGGATGGGGATCCCGGAGGAGTGCAGGCCCACCCCCTCTGTCCCACGCAGGGCACGACTGAGGTCCCAGGCAGGAGACTGGGGCCAGATCATTAGCGCCCCTTCAGCTCTGGAGCACAGGGCTGGGCATCGGGACAGGAAGAGCTGCTGAGTCAACAAGAGATTGGGAAATTCGGTGAGCCCCAGTCTCCCTAAGAAATGCTCCATTTTCTGCTTCAGGGGTGTCGTCGTGGGGCTGGGAAAGCGGAGGGAGAGGAGGAGGTATGGCAGCTATGGTCTTGAGCTCTTGAATGCAGCTGGTAGTGTTTTAAAGAAGTTGAGGCCTGTATTATGCAAGATCAAAAAGCATAAGTTCACTTGAAAGGCAATTTGAAATAACTCAAGAAGAGTATGTGCCACACGTTTGCAAACTGCGTTCTCTTTACTAGAGAGAGAACTCTGTTACAAAGTCATACCAGTCTCCCTCCACTTACTGGGGAAACGTGGGGATGATCCCAGCCTAAGCTGAACACTTCGTAAGTCAGAAAAGCGGGCAGGACACCTGACCTACCCGACACCAACGCCTACCGTGCTTTAAAGGTGCTCAGAACACTAACATTCACCTACAGTTGGGCAAAGGCATCCAACACAAAGCCTGTTCCCCAGTGAAGTGCTTCCACTCCCGTATGATTATTAGATGCACTGAAAATGAAGCAGTGGCCGTGTGGGATCTCACCACGAACACGCACAGCTGAAAGCACGTTGGTTTGGAGGATGTTTGAAGCATTGAGTGAATCAATTGCTGGACCGTGGGGCCTCCGGCGACCCTGGAGACTGCACTCAGTGAGGCCTGGCTGACCGGGAGCTGTCCAGCACACGCAGCGCGTCCTGCCGCGGCTCCGCCGGGGCGTCGTTTCCACACCGTCAGAAAGACACCAAGAGTCAGACTATCTGTAAAAACAGCACAGCAGATTGAAATGGGAGCAGAGGGCACGAATCAACAAACACACAGAAGTTTTCAGTCCCACTAGTGCTGAAAGAAATGCAAATCGAAACAAGAGACCATCTTTGAAAAAAGATCACATTTGTGGCGTGCCCCGGTGGAGCAGTGGTCGGGTCAAGTGCCTCGGAAGGAAGCAGAACACATTCCCCTGGGTTAGAGTCCCCCGCCTACGGGGGGAGGGGGGCACAACCAGTGTGAACAACCAAAATGGAAATATAATAAAATGCTCTTCCTCCTCTCTCTTCCAGCGTGTCTGTCTACTTGTCTTCATTCCTGCCTGCACCTTTAAAAAAAATCACATTTGTAAAAAGTTGAAACAAATGACAATGAGCCCATGAAAACATGAACATTCACAATTGTTCTTGGAATTATAAATTGGAACATTTCTGGATAGTAACTTGCTAATCCATGGCAAGTCTTCAGATGTTACTTCTGCTTTTCAAAATTCACTTCCAGGAATTTATCCAAAGGAAGTCACAGGCCAGGTATACAAAGATATATGTACATAGCAAAAACTGGGGACTACCTAACGGAGAGCGAACAGAATTTGGTTAATTTCTTGTGATGCTTTAGTGCAATGATATGTAACACATTCACCTAAAATTGTCTTGTGGAAGAATTCATAGCAATCAGGGAGAAGTTAGCAAAACATGAACTAAAGATGAAGTGAAGTGTTTACGAAATGGCTTATCCTGTGTGATCCAAAAGGAAAGTGTTAAAGAGCGATATGTCGTGGGAAAAAGAATCTGGAATGAAATGTACCTAAATTTCCCCACTGGCAGAATTCTTGGCTTGTGGGTGACTTTATTCTTTTTCTTACTGATATTTCCATCAGTAAGGATTATTTTATAATCATACAAAATGTTTTGAGTTTTTTAAATGATGATTTCTCTTGCTGAGCTCTTCTCTTGTTCCAGAGAAGGTAGCAGGGCCAGTTCCCTGCGCTGGTTGGGGAGCTCGGGGGCAGACAGAATGAAGTCTGCGATGAAGCTCAAGGAGGAGCAGAAGTTAGCTGGGCGGAGGGGCCAGGACAGCCAGCAGAGGACTGGCGTGTCGAAGGCCCTGCAGTGGGTAAGAAGTTTGTCTAGCCAAGGATCTGAAAGAAGGCCGGTGGGCCTCGGGCTGAGGGAGGGATGACCCAAGTGAGGTTACAGAGCTGGGCCGATGGCAGATCCTTCAGGCGTTCAAATCGCACAGAAATAAGGGCTTCAATGCTGAGCTGCCCTCCACTGGGCCAGCACTTTTACCTGTGTCCCCAGGTGAGGCCAAGGCAGGTGGCCTCAGGAGGTGACTGAGAGGAAGACAGTGTAGGTCTAATGACCCATTTGAAGCATCTGGAATTTTTCCTAGGAGCAAGGGATGCTGTGACCTTGACCTTGACCAAGACCAGGCTTCAGGTTGTCTAGGACAGATTTGGGCTCTGTCTGATTCCTAAACCAGAGGGACTGTGTCCCTTCCTAAGAGGAGATGACGTCCCTGAGGGAAGGGGAAGGCCTCTGCGGACAGGGAAAGATGTCAGGGAGCCAGTGTGACCCAGTGATGGTGACACGGTCATCCTTCTGGGGTCTCACCTGTGCCGCACCTGGGGCTCTGCGTCTGTTGGTTTTAGGATCCCGCTGTGAAGGCAGAGTCTCCTGGGCTCCAGCTCTGCTTCCCCAGGGCACTCCGCTCGACAGCATGAAGCCTGTGACGCGACGTGTCAACGAGCAGGACATGAGCTGTGAGGCGCCCGGCGGGCAGCCAGGCTGGCCCTCGTGCTCCGGCGCTTCCGGCACCTTGAGCCCTGCTGTCCGCCCACTTGGCGGTGACGTCTGGGTCTGGATCACAGGGCCTCTTTGTGAGCACCTTTAGGGTCAGGGAGGCCACAGAGCCCAAGACCCAGACGCTCTCCCTGCTGCGCGGCCTTCGGCAGCTACTCTTCCCTCTGCATCCCAGTTTCCTGTCTGAAATGAAGTCGGACTAGTTGGTCCCTGGAGTCCCTTCCAGCTCCGGGAGCCGGACTCTGAATCTGCTTGGGTGGGTCTCTGATCCTGGAGGGTGCTGACACTGGCCATTTTGGCTGGGACTGTGGTGTCCCCAGTGCCAAGAGGAAGAAGGAAGTGAGAGGATTTTCACATTCAGTTTCATTCTGGGCCCTTCCGAGAACTGGGTGGGGAACAGGCCAGGATGCCACTGGGGTGGAGGCCTTCCCAGAGCCTATCTGCTGGGCGAGAGGCCACGAGCTCAGACCCCTGGGCAGGCAGAGGCCAAGGACTCCGCGGCCGGGTGTCCTGGCAGGCAGGAGGGGCACCCTTTAGTGAGGGGCCTCGCTGATCCCCAGAGAGATGGGACAGGGAGGCTCTGAGTCCTCATTCCCAGAGCTTTCTCACCACCCACAGGGCCCCAGCCAGGCCTCTCCATCGTCCATCCCCATCTCCAGGTGAGCGAGGTCAGACAGGTGCTCTGCCCACCCTGCAGGGCTCCACCGTGAGTGCACAGGCCCTCGGGCTCCCCTGGGCACTAAGCGGCCTCTGCCCCATCTGACCCACAATGCCCCCTTTGGTTCTCAGCAAATGTAATAGAAGATGCTCATCCACAAAGCCCATGACTCTGGAGTGGGAAGGTGGGCACCCTGGTGTGTGGGGAGCAGCGTGGAGCACAGTGCCCAGGAGGCCTGGCCAGACAGACAGATGTGCACAGCTGTGGGCTGTGACGGACAATTTAGCTTCATGGTTTGGTTTTGTGTCAGTTCGTGTAACGAGGGGGACACTCTTTCCTTCCCAAACTGCTGTGGAAAATTCTGGCTTAGCCTGGGTTACTAAACACCTTTCCTTTGCAAACTTGCACCTGCTGTCAGCACCTTATCCCAGCCCTTTTAGGGAGATCATTTCATGCATTTGTAATACAGTGGGTTCTTTTGTCAATCTGCATTCTAGCCTAGATTCCTAACGTCCTCTTTGATTCCTTTTTAATCTGCATGCACTCAGATTCACTCCTGTCCTATGGGTTCTAACATGTGCAGGGAGTCATGCAGGCACAGTGACAGTCTCCTGCTGAAGAGTTTCACTGCCCTCAAAAAACCCCTGTGCTCTGCCGTCCATCTCCCCCCTCCTTTCCCTCAGCAGTCGCCGATCTCTGCACCACCTTCTGTAGGAGTACTGATTGCATGAAAACACTGATCTATGATGAATTAAACAAAATAAATACCTGTTTCTTCACCAAATCACTGAAGAAGTAGTGGATGAAATAGCCTGTCTAGGCTTAGTGGTTACATCCAGTCGGCATGGTTCTCATACACCCCAAGGACTCGGGTTCGTGACCCAGGACCAGAGATATAACCACGATGAACAAGTAAATAAAAATGAGTGAAATCCTTCCTCCTCCTCGCGCTTCCAGCCAGCCTGTCTCTGTCCTGCCGCACCTTCATTCCTGCCGCACCTTTCCTTTAAAAAATAAATTAAATAAATAAGTAACCTGTCCAAGGTGACTCCCCTCCCACAGACAAGAGTGAAAATTTGAAGGTACATCTCTCTGGTTCTGAGTCCTGCGCTGGTTTCCATGTTTGTCTCTTGATTCTTCAAGCATTAAAAGGAAACCCTTCATTTGGAGCTTTGAACAGTCAGGATGATTTAGGAGTCAATCGGACAAGATTATGGAGCAAAAGAAAAGTCAACAAGCCACAGTTATAAAATAAATTAAATAAAATAAAGCCTTTATGTGGATTCGAAGTTGAAGGGAAGAAGAAGAAATTATACCGATGGTCCTGGGCTTCAGGTGAAACCGTTGTGTTTTGCCCCAGGTAGAGAACCAACCTGATGCTGGGTGTCTGGGACACAGGACACAGGGGTCACTGTCCCTAAGAGGCCACAGCTGGCAGGTGTTTGTCCATGCATACATACCCAGCCTGCAAGTAATAAAGAGAAGATATGAAACAGTTCAAAATGACTAAAAGGTAGGATTCACGAGAGGAAATGACGAATAGGTTTTTACTCACTCAGCTGAAAGGGCTGAGAGAGTCCGTTGAAGAGATCACACTTCTGTGCTCTCGAGGTCATGGCACGGGACCCATGGAAAGATCGTGAAAACCTGCTGCTCCACATGGCGAGGGGAGAGACTTAAAAATGGAGATGGAAATGTGGAAAGGCTGCTCAGCCTGTAACAACCAACACGGGCAGCATGAAAGCCCTCTTGGAAACTGCAGCGAGTGTGGACGCCTCACGACGCAAGGGAGGGGTTATTGATCTGTGTCTCTTATTCCCCCTTGAAATCCACGCAGCAAAGACTGAAGTCCTGACAATCTGATCCTTCTCTAAATCTCTCCGGCCTGCCCCTCCTCCACCGTCTCTGGTCACGGACTCTCCCCTGGTCCAGGACACCTTTCTGTCTCACTGAGATGACGGGCCCCATGCCCCGTGCGGTCCCCTGGCTCCAGCCCATGCATCGCACCAGGCGCAAGTGCTCTTCCTTATTTTCAAAGCTGATTAAGTCTGGATCCTGCGTGAAAGCTTCAGTGTCTGCCCACTGTTCTCCAGACAAAGTCTGCATTTCTCCTCCGGGACGTGTGCTCTGCCTGGTCCCCACCCTCAGCTCGCATCCCACGCTCTGGCTGGAAGGCCCTGCCCCCGGGCACACGTGCGCCCAGACATCCAGACTCATCGCCGCGGCCACTTTCTCGCTGACCTTCGGGTTTCTTTCCCCGCCCCCAGCTGCTCGACACCCCTGCCCCTCCACGGCAGGCAGAACACTTGGCCACCCTGGCAGTCACCCGTCTCGCCGGTGATCACGTGGCTGGCGCCTCTCCTGGGTCCAAGCTCCACTCCAGTGTCAGAGTGTCCCCTCCACAGACAGGGCTTCCCATCGCGGCCGTGCCCCCGCGAAGCCCCGTCACCTGTCATTTTTGTAGCATGTACGGCGACCTGAAGTCGTGGGCCATTCTTTGCTTATGTTTCCCTGCACTACGAGCGTCGGAGAGCAGAATCCTGCCTGACTTATTACCTCCGACCCCCAGCTTCAGAACAGGACGCTCAGAAGGGGACTCAGTCGCTAGCTTTGACAGGATCCCTATTTAATGGGAAATAGTGTTGACTTTTGAAAAAGCACAGAATGACTTTTTTCAAGGTCACTAAACTGCAGGTCTTCGCAGACATTAGAGACCCGCTGTCAGTGCCATTCACACCATCCTGACCCGCCCCCTTTGGAAAGTCTCTGTGCTCCCGGGTTCCGGGTCACCCTGCTCCTTTCCCCTCTCCGACTGCTCCTTTCTCTGATGCGTCCTGCTTCTTCTTCCTCTTCTGTCCCCTCCCAGGCGTGGGGTCGCCCCAGTGACGGATCTCACATCTCTCCTCCAGCAGGAGACGTGTCCCACCTCAGCCCACGGCATCGGGTCCTCTGTGTGGATGGCAAAGGCCCATCCACTCGCTGCAACCGGCAAGACCCCCTTTGTCTCTCTGTGACATTGCACCATTTGATGGACAATTCACGGCTCCCCGTGATGACTCCTGGCCGTGTGGTAACCGCCACAGACTGAGCGTCTTTATGGGTTAGATACCATGAGCTGCTGAAGCCAGAAAGAAAAAGAGAAAGGACAAATGAACAGACAAACTCCCCCAAATTCACGGGACACAAGACTGTGGTTATCAGAGGGTAGGAAGGGGAGGAAGGAGGAGTCAGGTGAGAGCACTGGATCCCTGATGGGGGTGTGATGAGAAATACACACAGATGTCGCAGATGTTGCAGTGTGAACAAAAGACACCGTAAAGCTTTCATTTTTGAAAAAAGAATGAAACGGTTCCAATGCACTGATCTTGAGCGGTTTCCAAAACATCTGAGGAGAGTGAAAGAAAGCAGGATTCAGCCCCATGCAGGGCTGAGCTCCCAGTGATGACGCTGCAAACGACACGCATACTTCACGCCCCTAACAGCCCATTCACAGCTTTTTAAAGGTGAGACTAACTTGAAAAATACAGTCTAACGCAGTATATCCAATATTCTTTCAAGGCATAAAGATGAAAAATTATGACTGAGATATTTAGCATGTTTTTCTCACACTGTCTTTGAAATCCAGCTGTGCTTTCTGCAAGGCCCCGGGGGGCTTCGGATATTTCAAGTGTGCCTCAGCCACCTGTAGAGAGTGGTGTCATGCTTCTCTGTGCCCTGTTCCTGGAGGAGGATGTCAACAGCGAGGCAAAACTGGAAATGACTCCGCGGCACATCAGCCGAAGCCACCCGAGTGCCCTCGACCAGCTGTCCCCTGAAGAGCCCTGGGTGACAGTGCCCACCGTGTCGAGGGCTGTGCAGGACTCTGTCCCCATCCCTCCCTGGCCTTCTCAGGTTTCTCAGAAGGGCCTCCCCTCTGGGTTACAAAAAGGCTGTGTCCCTCCTAGGAAGGAAGCCAGCCCCTCCCCTGCCAGCCCCTTTCCACCCTCCCGAAGTGCGTCTGTTCAGTCAACCCATCAATCAACACATGTCCGCTGAGTGGTCATGCCATGTCCGTGCTGGCCGGGCCCAAAAAAGAGGCCCACGGGGCGCTGCTGGGAAACCTCCCCCAGCTCTCCCGGGTCCCTCCATCTGCCCGGCTTCTCACCCTTGATGCCCTTCCTTCCTCTCCCCGGGCCTCGGGCCTCTCTCTTGACACCCACTGGCTGGGACAAGTGGCTTCCTGGGTCACCAGCCACACCCCATTGGGCTTGGTTTCCATGGCAGAGCTCAGCCTGGTCCCCTCTCCCCTTGGGGGAGTCGCCGTGCCTGAGTCATCGGCTCAGGGAGCAGAGGATGGCAGAGCAGCGGGTCAGCAGGAGGACAGGGCGATGTCTGACCCGCAGGGCAAGGGCAAGGGCCTCACTGGGGGAGGAAGGCACATACCAGCCTTGCGGGCGCAGTGGAGGCTGCTCCGGGGTGTGGGGCTCCCACCATGACAGCTGGCCCTGCACTCGGTGTCACTCCCCTTCATGTCCGTCACAAAGCCGCACTCTTCCTGCCCACTGGGCACCCTGGTTCAGGGCCCAGTCGTCTCCGGGGACCACGCAGGAGCCTCCTCCTGAGCCCAGCCCCATTAACCTTCCTGGGAGGGCCCTTAGGGGCACGGCGGGGAAACAGGCCTGCTCTTAGCCCAGGAGTGCGCCCAATTCGGCAGATGAAAGGCTCGTGGGGCTGCGGGTGAGCCATTCTGGGCAGGACTTGGGGGGCTGTTTTCCTTCATCTTCTGCCCCTTTTAGCCAGCTCCTGAAGTCTCCTCACCAGCTCCAGGAAAAGAAACTCTGACCCTGGGTTGAGGAGGAGCCCACAATGCACAATGTGTGTGTGTCTGTGTGTGTCTCTGTGTGTGTGTGTCTCTGTGTCTGTGTGTGTCTCTGTGCATGTGTGTATGTGTGTAGGGGCAGGAAGGCTGCTGGATGGGGTCAAAACAGAAAACTCCCAATGCCCCCAGCTCCCAGACAATGACAAACCATGGCAGGGACAGTCACCTGTGCCTGAGAAGCTCAGGACACCCCACGGCTTTCTCGAAGTTCCTAGTGCGCAGTCTGGACACTCCACGCCAACCTCCCTCCTGCATTAGCCTCGAATGTGTGCCATAGCCCAAAGGCTCTCCCAGCCTCAGTCTCTCATCTTATTTCTCCCGCATCGTCACATCCCATGATAAAATTCCAAGTGTTCCATCCCAACCTTCGGTGACTGCTTTTTGGAAGTCAGACTAACGCAATTTCTTTTCCACCTGGCAGTCAAACCCAACTCGCTGAAGAAGTGGAACAGAATTCTGCCAGCAGGGCGCACCCCTCAGCCCTCCTCCAGCCCCTAACCAGGCCTAGTCAGGGAGAGCCCACCTGGGGTAGGTGGCTCCATCTCAGCCCCTACCTCCAAGCCTTTGAGAACCCACTTATACCTGCTAAATTGGCCTGCCCTTCAAGGCCTCAGTCAAGGTTAGGTTAAGTCAAGGTGGAGCAGCCTGGCCTCTCACTGATTTGAGAGCACTCCCCACACCCCCTGGCCAGGGATGCAGGGTGGGGGGGCCTGGCAGAGACCCCTGCTGGTGCCTCCCCCGCCTAGGCCTGCTGGTCTCTGGGAGTCTGTGGAGTGGGGTGGTGGACAGTCACATGGCCGGGTGCCAGCTGAGGAGGGGGCCTGGGCTGGTGGTCCTGCCTGCCCCCAGGCTCTGTGAGTTCAGGGCAGTTAAGGTGAGTTCTCTAGGGGCCCAGTCACTCTCAGCCCCAAGCCCAGCATTGCTCTGTGCTCACACAGAGGGCGGACCTGAAAGAAGACTTATTCATTATAGACACACCTGACAGGCCCAAAGACCGTGCAAGTCGTGATCGACCCAAACGCCTGCCAAGCAGCCAGTGGGGAACGTGGGCCTGGTGAAAGCCCGCCTGGCTTCAAACCACGCGTGTTCCCAAAACCACCTGTTGAACTCGGACAATTTGCTTAACGTCTCTGAAGTGGATTTTCTTAGCTAACGACAGGATAAAGAGAGGGATAAATTTTGACTCCGGATCAGATGAATCATGTGCCACCTGCAGGTTTTCTCTTCGGGAACAAGGGTTCGCAGCGGGGGATCATTGCGCCCCCTGGAGGACATCTTGGGAACTGCCAGGGTGATTTCAGGGCTCAGCGCGCCCGAGGCTCCTGGTGCAAAGGACAGGGACCAGGGCTCTCCCGCCTGCGTGGAGCCTCCACCCCGCCTGCAGCGTCAGTCTGTGCACGATTGGAAGACAGACTGAATTTTCCAGGAACACGACCACTGGGTTCGTTGAACGAATTCCATAATGTGTTTGGTTTGGCACTTTACCAAGAGATGTTCACTGATCTGGAAAATCCCCTGCCGAACAGGACAGGGACACCTGTGGCATCTGAGCGGCCATGCTGCAGCTGCTCCCACTCTGCCTGCACGCACTGCCCCTGGGCCTTGCGAGGTGCAGGCTCCAGGCTGAGGTGTGAGCTGGGACCCAAGATGGGCATACACACAGCCCAGGAGGGGCCCAGGCTGCAGGGCCCAGGGCAGCCCGCCTGCCAGCCAGGTGACAGGCCACAAGTGCTTTATTACCCATCACTCTACCGGACGACCGGGCGCTCTTAGATTTTCCCCAGAGAGCAGGTTCTGAGAGGCCTATCTGCAGGTGGTTAAGGGGGGTGAAGCTCGTAGAAGCACTAAGGGGTGATGACTGTTAAATCTCCCCCAATCTCTTCCCGCTTCTACCCGTGTTCCCCAAAGAGATTTCAGAGCTGTCAGGGTGCTGGGACCATTTGGGGAACACTCACTGTATTGGCAGGACCCACACACTTCAGGACCGATTCGGGGACTCGTTTCGGGGCAAGATGCACAGAGCTGGGTCCAGGCAGGGGGTGGGGTGCCTGATTGGGGGCCCTGGTGGTCCTTCACAGCAAGCTCGGCCTCCTCTGTGCTGGCCCTCCCTGGGGCACTTCTGCCCGGAGTCGGGGTCCTCAGGCTCAGTCCCAGCCCCAGGACCCCAGGGGGCACCAGGGACGGGCACAGAGCAGACATGCTGTTCACATGGGCCTGCATCACGTCTTCTTCCTCACTGGAATCTAGAGTCTGCGCTTCCATCCAAGCTCCCCTGTTGACCAACCAGGGAATCAGGACTCGTCAACCCAAAGACTGCTCTAGCCCACGAGTAACTCCAGGTATCACCACGGGTCTCTTTCTGTAGAGTCTGATTTCCTCCAAGTATGAAATGAGGCACAGGCGTGCGTGCGCGCGCACACACACACACACACACACACACACACACACAGTTTAGAAAGCTGAAATTCAGAAGAACTAAAGATCACACAGACCACCAGCCCATCAGGCACTGCTCCCTGAGGATGAGTGACCTCCCGGGCTCGTTTTTCCGCAGGGACAACAGCTGCTCTCAGTAGCTGTCACAACCACGGCTGCATTGGGATTAAGACGTCAGCATTTGTTCAAGGAGCACGTGCTCCGGTGACATCAGTGGCCTGAGCTTGGGCCTCACCTCCCCACCTGGGCCCCCCTTCTGCACCTGCGCTGGGACTTCTCCACCCTCGAAAGGAGAAGCGGCTCTTTCTCTGTGTGCTGTGTTTTCTGTCTCATGGGAGTCGCACAGCCACCGGACGTTTTGCTTCAGGATGCCCACGTCATGAAGACACGGAGACTAAGGCTGGCCACAAGCGCACGCAGAGCCTGTCCTGACCCCGGAGGCTCGCTGGCAGGCTGGGAGCCACAGTGCGCCGTCACCGGGAAGACTCCTGGGTAAGACGTCTTAGGAGGAACGCGCGCTCAGCTCCGTCTCCTGGCTGAAGCCACTGGGTTGCAAGAAAGAGAGGAAGCAGGTGGGAGGCAGGAAAATGAAGTTACCGTGCTGACGAGGAAAACAACGAAGCAAGCAGGGATGCCTGTGGACAAGGAGGGAAAGCAGAAGGCCCACGGCCCTGGGCACCAGATGGCAAATCCTGGCTCCGGGTCACAGGCGCAGCAAAAGGGCAGCTAGGCAAATGGTCCAGTGAAAAACGGGCAAAGGACTTGAACAGACACATCTAAGTAGACATGCAAATGGCCAGCTAGTGTGGAAAGATACCCCCATCACGGGGACCGTCCTGGGGAGACGCCAACCGAAACCACAGGAGAGATGCCCTGGTGGCCTCTTTTTCCTGCCTGCACAGCCCCGTCACGCCCATTAAAACTGCTGCTGTTAAAAAGCACACACGTGACATGTATCTAAGAAATGGGGAAATGGCACCCATGGGGGGACCCTACGTGTAGGAGTTGATTGTAATTTGTAAAACAAACTTGCTGTGATAAAAAAGCAGCCACACATGGAAATGTTGTGTATTTACTACGGTAAAAATGGGGGGTGGGGGGGGGAGTATAACAGCAGATCATTTCGCAACAGAAAAGAATAAAGGCTTTTTGAAAAAATGACCACAACCCATCACTCTGAAGCAACCAATTTTCATGGGAATTGCATGTCAGCTGAAAGCTCTTTTCAGGATTATTTCCAGTTGTCTGCAGGCTGTGGATGAGGAAAAGCATATTCAACGAAGCCCTATTTCAGAGAGTTTGGTGTTTTCCAGTTGTTTACTGTTACAAATACCTGCGATTAAATTTCCTGTGTATAGACAAACTGTATTGTGTATTTAAAGGGGGTTAGGATGGCAGGTGGTTCCTGGGCGGGGCGGTAGGGCTGGGTCACACCCCTGCTTGGAGAGAACCAGGGACTGGGGGAGCCGGCAGCGCTGCCCCCTGCCCACAGCGCTTTGGGACTGGAGTGGAACCGCCTTGTTTAATGCTTCCCACTCTTGATTGCGTCCTAGGATGCCCTGCACTCGTGGAAGGACCGATTTCCGGGCTCTGCATGTCCTTCCTCCCTCCCTCCCGGAATGAAACCAGAGAAGGAATGAAAGCAGGCCGGCGGGCACAGCACGAGGAAGCGGCATTTCTACGTGTTCACTTCGTTTCCTCTGCGTTTCCCGCCACCGCGGGTCCTTGGGCCTCCTGCGGCCCACGCCCCAGGCGTCTCGGCCGCTTGCGCCACGGCGGACGCTCCGCCGGCGTCTGCATTTCTGACGGTCCCGGGTCATGCTGACCTCAGGCGGCCACCTGCAGTAGCAGGCCTGGGGTAACAGCAGACGCGGGTCCGCGACAAGGCTGGTGACGACAGGACTGGACAGGCCGCCCTCCAGTCCGGTTCCGCGGTTTGCAGCCCTGGCGGCAAGTCGGGGGTCCGGCCCGCGCTCCGGAGGACGCTCGCCTCCCGGGTGCCATCTGGTGGTGGCAGATGGAGCAGCCCCGCGGCCGACGCGGCCGCAGTGTTTACCGTGCAGGGTCCGGTGGTCGCGCGCAGGGGAGAGCAGGGACCCCGCCCGGCCCTGCGCCACCCGACCGGGACCGGCGAGCGCGTCAGAATGCTGGAAAGCTTCTCTGCAGAGTGTCGGTCGTCTCTTTAAGGGCAGAGATGTTTTGTTTGAGCACAGGGAACAAATCTTTCTGGAAAGTCATTTAGCAATTTTGTTTAAATAATGTTCTAAAAATAAACCGGTAAACATGTTACAAAGCAGAACTTCTAGAGAATAACTCTGCATCTTTGAGAAGACGAACTTAAAGATGTAGAAAGGTTTTGGTTTTTTTTTTTTTTCCAAAGATACAGGCAGAAATGAAGGCGAGCAGGCAAGGCAGGCAGGGAGAAGAGGAAGAAGCACTTTTTAAATGTAGTTTGTTTATCTTGGTTTTCTTCCTGATGGGGGATGTGAACCTGGGACCTTGAGATGTACGGGGACTGCACTCAGCTGGAGGCAAGGACCTAACCACTACTCCACCGGGATGCACCTAGAAAACTTCCTGTGGTATAAAAGGTTAAGGAAAAATGGTACGGAGTGGCATATACCAAATTACTTATATATATATAAAACCATAATACCATATATGTACACGGGAAAACACTGGAAGAAAAGATATTAACGTTTCGAGTGGCTTTCAGGAGAGTTTAATTCTCTCACTGCACTCTTCCAAATGTTCCAGTTCAACAATGAGCATGTATGACAATCATGAAAGTATGACAATCACAAAAGTAACATTAAAAGATACAATAGTGTGATTATAACTATATAGAAATAGTTTAGTTCTTGCCATGGATCACAAATACTCTGAATTCTAACCATTCTTCCCAGTTAAAGATTATACATCAAAGCCTGAATTCTACGGCCTGTACAGAAACTCACAGATGTAAGGGAGACTCAGATCTGATATGGGGCAGACAGAGCACTTATACGGGGAACCTGCCCGCATGATGCCAGAGGCTGTGCTGCCAATCAGCCTACATGGCTGGACTGCAAGTCATCAGGGGACAGCAGGGGGACAGCCTCCGAGATGCTGAGGAGTCCACAGGCCTATGGAGACCCAGGTTTGACAGCAGATGGGTCTCTTTTGTAAGAGAATCGTGGCAGCAGCCTTAACTAGCAAACACTGAGAATTTAGTTTGGGTTTCTCTCCATACACACACATACATACATATATGCACACAAACATACACCCAAAACACACATACACACATCCATATATACTCACAAACACATAAATACACATACATATACATACAATACACAAACATTTATGCACATATGTGCACATACATACACAAACACACACTACAGTGGTGGTGAGGGCTTCTCAAAAGACACTGTGTGATGCCAAGACTTTCTTCCAGGGCGTGACTACATGCTCTCTTTTCCCCACAGCCTCCTCCCAGCAGCCACTACTTCTTTCCTACGTTTAGGGGTGGCCTCCAGAGCCTTCACCCTGTCCATTTTCCTGGCATTGCATCCTAGCTGGGCCCTGTCTACCGCAGATGATGGGAGAATCTGTCCCCTCCCTCCCCAGACTCTCTAGGATGAGTCCCTTTACACACACCTAGGTCTGACCCAGCAGCCCCCGAGCTTAAATGATTTCTTGGGCAATGGTTTTTCACAATCTTACCCTTCGTTCCCCACCGAAATTTAGCCAGGCCGCAACGTCACGTGCTGCCAGTAGGTGGCGCTGCCCGACACAAAAGCACGGGCCCCCAGGGCTGCCCAGGCTGGTTTCAGGGTTTAGGATGCTGGAGAGGCAGTGGGATGCAGCACTGCTCCCAGGACAGATTTGCCCCCGACACTGCCATCCCCATTCGAATAGCCATTTCAATATAAAAAGTGCAGGAAGACGCAATTCTCAGAATAGAGACAGTCTTTGAAATTGAATACATTTCATTGAGAGTGGCATGCTCCCTACTCCGGGGTTCAAGTACCAGGTCCTGGGGGAAACAGCCAATGTGAACAACTAAATAAAAATAAAATAAGATGCTTCTTCCTCCTCTCTCTTCCTCCCTGACAACCTACTCGCCTTCATTCCTGGCTGCACCTTTCCTTAATAAAAAAGAAGGAGAATAAATATTCAGTTATGTGGTTCTTACTCTTAACAGGCCAGTAAAAAAAAAACAAAACAGCACTGAGTCAGGACCAGTACTGAGCCTGGACCAGCACTGAGTCTGACCCAGCACTGAGCCAGGATCAGCATGAGCCAGGGCCAGCGCGGAAGCAAGACCAGCACTGAGCCCAAACCAGCACTGAGCCCGGACCAGCACTGAGCATGACCCAGCACTGAGCCTGAATCCGCAGAGTCAGAACCAGCACTGAGCCTGAATCTGCAGAGTCAGAACCAGCACTGAGCCAGGACCAGCACTGAGCATGACCCAGCACTGAGCCTGGCCTGGCCTGGCCAGCGGGAAAACTCGAGAAGCTGCTCTAGCCCAACATCCCAGGAGATGGAGGTCCTCATTCCCCACTTTCACATTTCTGTAGACATAATGTGCTTCCAACTAAGAACACCGGTGTGTTCCCGGTGGGCAATGAGACACATGCTGGGTCTTTCCTCCACTCGAGGCACAATGAGCCACTTTCATGTGGACGTGGAGGAAAAAGCAGGGCCTGGGGCTCAGATGTTCCACCGCGCCTGGAGTGCAGCCCACACACAGCTCAAGGGCCTGAATCTAGAATGAACAACCAAAAAAATACAATCTTCCTTCTCTTCTCTTCTACCTACCTTCTTGCCTGCTTCGTAAGACGAAAAATAAAATACGGGGAGGGAAGGAAGGAGGGAGGGGAGAATTTCACTCTGGTTCTACTACCACGCCCCTCAACCCCAGGGTTACGAACCGGGGTCACAAACCTGGGTCCATGTCCTTGGGCCGCACCCCAGCCATCACAAGCCACCTGAGCCACAAGGCCACACCCGGCACCACACTCTACAAGATCCCACCACATCAGTCCTTTGCGGGCTCCTTTTGTCTGCAGAGAACTCAGCCTGTCACAGCGGTGGCCTCATGATCCAGAGCTCACTCAGCTCAAGGGGACACATCCAGCCCACCCCAGACCACAGGACAGGCTCCGACCTCCGCAAAGGTCAGTCCTTGGACAAGCCCGCCCTCAGTTCCACCACTCTGCACGTGCAGTCCGTCCTCCAGCAATGCTGTCACCCCAGCTTCCTAGCAGATGTGACAGACAGCGGTGACACTACTCCAGGAGCCACCTCCACTGTGCTTCCTAAGGCACCCGGCAGTGTCCCTGGGCACTCATCCTCTGGCTGTGATGTCAGTCTCCTGGGGCGCAGGCCGTCTGTTCAGCTGTCACCGCTCCCCAGAGTCCGCTGGACAAGTTGCCCGAACCCGATGAATCCTGATGTGCTGATGGTCACCCAGACAAACAAGTCTGCGTCATCTTTTCAATCCTCCCTTATCTCTTCAATAAACCCAGATTCTGGCAAAAGTGGGACAGATGGGGAAGTGCAGACCTGGGAAAGCCTACGAGTCTCTCCCTCTCTGGGCCTGATTAGAAAACAGAAGGAAACACTAGAGCTGGGAGATGGTGTGCCCAGCAAGAAAAGCACAGAGTTTCCTGAGGCCCTGAAGAGCCCCTGAGGTTTTGGTGTCCCCTCCCACCCTTGCAAAAAAAAAAAAAAAGAAAACTTTGCAGTGCATTAGCTCTGCTATTGTTTACCAAAAAAGGACATTTAAAAAATGGATTGCACACATCTATGATCTATAAATAGGAAGGACTGTGTAGCAAAAACAAAATTTCAAAATAAGAAAAGGGAAGAAAAGACGCATGCAGAGTGGTGGTCACATAGAGTGTAAGCTCTTGGTTGGTAGAGACAGGCTGGGACGTGAACAAAACCTGTCGTTGGTTACTTATTACGGCCTGTGCACTAACTAAGCAAAAGGTTCTACCTACAGGACTTCACTGGATCCCCACAACCTTCCCAGAAGCAGGAGTTACTCTGCGTATAGGCTCAGAGAGGTCAGACAACTTTCCCAAGATCGAACAGCTGAGAATGGGATCCAGGTTCAAAGCAATGCCTAAATATTATGTAACTTTCCCTTTTTCGCGGTGGCATGTATGAATACTTTGCACTGTCATTAAATGTAACTTAGTCTCTGGCTCAGTACACAGGGTGCGTGCGCAGAGCCCTTTGGAGTGGAAGGCTCCAGACCCCTCAGGTCTCAGAGACCAGACACCAGGTAAGTGGTCCAGGACCACCCTGAGTGGCCTTTGTTTTGTATTTTAATAAACCCAAGCCATCAGCTTGTTTTCTTCTGAGGTACTTCTTTCCCCAAAGTTCGGATGATAATATGTTAAAGACTATAGGCTCATTTCCTTGATCTAGTAAAAATTTCTAAAAACCGGTTTGAAAGAGATGACAATCTATCTTTTTTATGAGTCTAGGATATTGATAGCTCATGGAAAAGAAAATATAAACAGTTCAACTTATGTTTAAAATGCTTATTCACACATTAGAGAAATGCAAATGAAAAGTATGGAGACACCATTGTCACTGGTCAGACATCAGCAACCCGCGACAACACGAAAGCCCCTCACCGCGGTGGGCGCTGACAGGGGCCACCTCCTGCGACGAGGGCACCTGGCGAGCTCCAGCATCGATGGCTGTGACTCAAAGAATCACTCCCGGGAACCCACCCTTCGGGCTGACTCACGGGTGAAAACCCATCCCCCCCACATACACCATGATTCTGTGGTTCCAACGGCACTCTTGCCACCCACCCAAGCACCCTTCCAAGAGGCCTGTCGCATCGACTGTGGCGCATGCAGGCGCCTGTTCGACCCTCAGAACAGGGTGGCTCAGAGGACACCCAGGGCGCCAGCGAGAAACATGCGAGACACTGACCACTCAGTCTCCAGGGAGGGCAGGTGAAAATATCACTGTACAATCCTTTAGTGCCTTCTGAAAGATGAACCAGGTGAAATATTACTCAGAAAACTAAATTACAATACTTACATTGACGTCGAACTTGTTACTTTAGCTCTGGCTTAGCTCCGGCTCACGGAGCTGCAGGTCTTTCCTGCAGTTCAGGCTGCCTCATGCGCGAGTGCAGAGGAAAAACGTGGGAACCCAGTCAGGGACTAATAGGTAAGGGCTCTGCCCTTTGCCCGCCCGCTGGGGAAGGGGAGACAGCTCCCCACACCTGGCTCCCAGACCTGAACTTCCCCCTCCTGTCCACAGATGGCGCTATGAGCGCGGCTGCCCTGGACAGGTGCCAGGGTTCGGGCACCGCGGGGCCTCCCTGGCTGACCAAGAGGCAAAGAATCAGGCAGGTGCAAGTGAGTAACATAAAATAGAAACTAACTTTATTTCTCTGGAAGAAGCAGGTATCCATAGCTGGGGCGGAAACTTTGGCGACTGAGGCTGGTGGGAACACACAAAACAGCATGGGGAAGATCTAGGTCAAGAGGAAGCACTGGTGGTGGCTCCAGGGCAGCTGCCCCCTTGGTCTCCTTCCAACCCTGGGGCCTCGGGCCCTGGTCCCTGACAGAGAAGGCTCTGGCTTCCTCACTGTGCTTTCTAAGTCACCTCAAGCTATTTCCAGGCACAAAATCCAAAGGCCAGCCTCATCCTGTAACACATCTGTGGCGAGGCCACAAATCAGTCTGTCCGACACCCCGACTGCCCATCGGGGGGCTCCTGGAGGAAGGCTCACAGGTGTTGGTCCACCTTGCTACGCAGCCAACACAACCTCCCTGCCCGGGCCAGGCCTGGCTTCCCCACCTGCAGGCCATGGGGACACTCTCGGGCCACAGGTCCCACCAGGCACTAGAGCCAGAGGCAGGTCAGCCACAGGGCCTCTGAGGTGGCCCCTGGCCTGTCTTCACCGGCTTCTCCCCGCACCTTGGCTGGGGCGCTGAGGGCTGAACTCGAGTTGCAGGGCCAATGCTGGGGGAGAGGCGAGCAGGCGCATTTCCCAGCCCCCTGCTGCCTGGGCCTCGTTCTGCTTGGAGCAGTGGCAGCAGCAGCAGGTCCTCTGGGCCTGGACGCGGCCTCTCCCCACCTTGCTGGATGGACGGGCTCCAACGACTCCTTCAAGGAAGACCCTTGTTTCTCCAGACATGTCAGCGCCTGAGGGTGGGAAACAACCAGAAAAGCCCCTGTCAGTAGGCCCAGGGCAGGGCCATGGACTGTCCACCACAGTGGTCACAAAGGGTCATGCGGGTCACCGCCTCTCGATGCTGGGCAAATCTACCGCAAACTGCTAGTTTTAGGCAACAGTTTGGCAACTTATCCTAGGATGTGTTCCGTTACTTTAATAAGCCTGGAACAAGGGAAGAGCAGCATCTGGGATCAGAGAATCTGAGAGGCAACTGGCACAGGAAAAATTAAGCTTTTCTGGATGCATGTCAGTAAGAACCACCAGGGGGCGCCCCTGGGGGGAGTAGTGCAGTCAGCTGCCTCCCACGGAGTGCAGACCACATCCATCCAAGGAGCCAGGTTCCAGATCCAAGGCTGGGGTGAAAACCAAGATGAACAACTAAATAAAATAAATGCTTTTTCTTCCTCTCTCTTCCTGCCTGCCTGTCTCTGATCCCCTTCATTCCTGCCTGCACCTTCTCTTAAAAAAGAAAAAAAGAATAACCGGGGATAATAGTCAACGTTCAGAGATAGTGTCAAGACGCTTGCTGTATGGAATGAATGGGCAGCGACTGCTGATTCTAGCAGCTTCTATGAAGCAGCCATTGTCATCTACACACTTCAGATGAGGAATCGGAAGGTCCAGGAGACGTTTGCAAGCTGGGGTCTGATGTGGGCTGGCCTCCAAAGTCCATCTCAGCCGGCCCAGCAGCGCCCCTCCTGGAGGACACGGACTCCTGGCTGCCCACATCCGCCGCCTTTTCACTTGGTCAAATATGCCTATGCGCGAACCCCGTATCACTGAATGTTATACAGTCACGCATTGTTATATATACATATGTATGTTTTTTCCAGGAACTTTTTTTTGTTAGATATTCTTTCTAAAAGGCATTAGAACTTCGTAGTACTGATGGGAAAAATGGTTTTAAATCACACTCCAGGGTGCTGAGGGTAGGGAAGCCAGCCCCTTCCACCAGAGGCTCCAATTCCCTTTTACTCCTTAGTTCATTCATTCAAACCAAGTGGCTGGGAAGTCGGAAGAGCTACCATCAGGGAATGGGGGGCGGGCGGGTGGATGGGGACGGGGAGAAATGGTGGCAGATCCCACTGGACAACGATGAACATTTGGTGACTCGGTGGGCAGGGTGTGTTAGCATACATATGAGGAATGGAGAACCTTTACGTGAGTTTATTTTGATATAAAAAAACAAACATAAATAAAAAATTGAAAGTGAATAAATGGTCTGTCTGCGTCCCAGCCTGGGACCGCCCTCCCGCCACCCCGCTGGGCAGGGTCCTGCCAGTGCAGTGTGCTGGGGCAGAGGTGGGCGGAGCTGCACTCACTGGTGGTGGGCAGGGCCACAGGAGCCCAGGAGGTGGCAGCCGGCCTGCTCCAGGTTCCAGTCGAACGTCTCCAGCACTTTGCGGCACTCACCACGTGGCCGCAGACCCAGCCCGAAGAGCTGCTCCACCTGGGGGCAGAGGGCAGCCATGGGACACAGGTGGGGCACAGACGGGGCGGGGCGGAGGAGGCCGGAGCCGGGTGGGTGGGAGCCCATGGGCAGGCCGGCGGTCTTCAGGGTCCCTGAAAGCCAGAGCGGAGGCGGTGGCGGTACCTTCAGATACTGGGCAGCCCTCTGCACGCTCCAGCTGTGGCTCTGCAGGGCCGCCTGGCACTCGTCCGTGGTCACCCCATGCACCATGGCCTGCAGCTGGGCACACCCGCCCCCAGTCAGCACCACGCGCAACTCCGGGGGTCCTGGGTCCCGCCCGTCTCCGGGGGGCCAGGGCACTCACCATCTGGATCTTGTCCGCTGGTCGGCCCGCCTCGGGCCGGTCCCCAGGGCAGCCCCTCTGCAGCAGCCGAGACGTGGCTCTCAGGGCTGGCGGCCGGCCCCCCGCGTTACTGTTGTTGCTGGAGCAGTTGGCCTTGGGGTCCGGGGCCGCCTGGGGCATGGGGCGCACGGTGGCGGTGGGGGCGGCGGGGGCACTGGGAGGGGGCGGCAGGGGCACTGGCAGCGGGGCCGGCTCCTCCGGGCTCTGGGCCTCGCGCAGGAAGCGCTGGTAACGCTCTAAGTAGGGTGGGCGCTCGGGCAGCAGGTAGTAGTGGGTGCTGCTGACCTTCTTGCCGTCGCGCACAATGGGCAGGATGCAGGGCCCCGCGCGTGGGCCGGGCGCCTGGATCACCTGCGGGGTGGCGTACTTGGGGTCTGAGGCGAAGCTCTGGGTGGTGGGCATGGTCTTCCCAGGGGAGCTGGAAAGCCGCAGTGGCAGCGGGGAGCTGCCGGGCGGCACAAGGGGGCTGGGCGTCCTGGAGCCTTGAGGGGACAGGGGCTCCCGGGGAGGCACCCGGGGAGGCGAGGCAGGTCCAGGCCACAGCCCCGAGTCGTCCTCACCCGAGAGGGCCGGGGACAGCTCGCCGCGGGGGCGCGCGGGCCGGGGGGGGATGGGCACGCGCGGCGGCACCTGGGGCTTGTCGTCGCCCCCCGGGCCAGGCGAGGGGCCCTGCAGCTGCCGCATGCACTCGCGCTGCAGTGCCTGGAAGATCTCTGCCGTCTGCGCGGAGCTGGGCGGCTTGCTGGCGCCCTGGGGCGGGAGGAACAGGTTGTCCTCCAGGGGCGCGCGGTGCCGCGCCTGCTCCGGTACGAAGGCGTAGTTGGTCTCGCCCTGGTCGGGCCCCACGGGGCCTCCGGGGCCCACCAGGGTGCTGTTGATGGAGCACACCTCGAAGTCATCCTCGTCTTGGGCCACGTCATCATAGGCAGGCGGTGGGGGCAGCGGGCGCGCGTCCCAGTCCACCACGGGCGTGGGGTGCAGGGGCCGGGGCAGCGCCCGCGTGGGGCTCTGCGGCGGTGTCTTGTCCAGCAAGGAGCAGGCGTCCATGGCGAGCTGCGCCAGCGACGGTGCACAGGGCCGTGAACCCAGGGCCACCGGCTCCTCGCCAAAGTCGATGAGTGTGACTTCACCCCCGGCGCCCCGGCCGGCCTTGGTGCCCGGCACACGGGCTGACGGCTTGGCCAGCCACAGCCCGCGGGGCAGGCTGGGCTTCCGCACGCCCAGCCTCTTGAAGTCACTAGCCAGGGGGTCTTGGTCCTCGCTCACAGGGTCGTAGGCTGGTTCTGCCGTGGGAGGGGAGACCCCAATAGGGAGGCAGTGTCAGGCAGGGGGACAGGGAAGGGGAGTATGGGGAAGAAAGCCAAGTCCCCCCCAATTCCCAATCAATTCCCCTGCAGTGAGCACTCCACTGGCAAAATTCTCAATGTGCACCCCAGCCTGTTCACCAGGAGAGCAGTGCCTGCTCTGGACACTGCGGGGACCCCAGCTCAGCTGGAGCAGGCAGCACCCACACCGGCCTGACGCCCCACCACCACGCCCACGCAGCCCGGCCCTGGTAACTATCGTCGTCTCCCACCCGGTGAGGGCACAACGCAGTGCAGGCTCGGCCACCCTCAGTCAAGGCAACAGGCGCTGTCCCCAGGGTGGACAGAGCTCTGGCCAGACACCACGAAAGCCCAGCCAGCCACTGCGGTAACAAGGGGCGTGGGGCCCTTAGCAGTGGCAGAGGTGGGCGCCCACACCCCGTTGCCCTAGAGGCCCAGGCTTTCGAGAGGGGCACGCATGCTGGGCCGGCCCGCAGGGAAAACTCACAGCACACACCTGCTCCGGGCAGGCCTGTGGGCTCTGCACCTTCCAGAAGAGGAAGGATGAGAGGAGAGGGGGGACGGGGGCCAAGGCGCCAGGAGCAGCCCCACTTACTCTGAGTGAAGATGGCAGGCTGAGGTGGGCGAGGTGGAGGCTGCCCTGCAGGAGAGGCCATGCGGACAGCAGAGGGGCAGAGCAGGAGAGCGGGCAGGGAAGGCAGACAGGCAGCCAAGCCGGTGGGGAGGGGGAGGGGAG
>RJWH01005675.1:0-70732 GCA_004363575.1 Solenodon paradoxus | reverse complement strand
AGACACTCGTCTTCACAGGGCTCACGCGCTTTCTAGCTATGTACGCAAAATGCTCACTCTTCACCCCTTTTCTTTTGTTGTGTTTCTATAAACCCCAGAACTGTGTACGCTGGCAAAGATTCCATGTCATATGAAAATTAGAGCCTATTTTCTTTACCTTTACAAATATTCTTGTATGTTTTCATTTTCCCTTCATCTGGGACAATACTTTTGAGTTTAAAGTTTAATGCAAACAGTATATGTTAGGCTGGCCCAGGGACAAAAGCAGCAGCGGCCATGCCCGGGAAAACGGCAGCCAAGCCCGGGAAAAAGTTGGATGACATCAGAATAAAGGATGCAACCCCCACGCCTGGATTCACAGGGCCAATCCCAATCGCCATATGGGAAGTCCGCGAAATTCCTCTGCTTAAAGAGCCGGTACCCCTTTGTTCGGGCGCGCGACTTCCAAGCCCGCGACTTCCCGGCCCTCTGCGGACTTGGGAGTTTTGCCCGGGTGTGCAAACCCCAATAAAGCCCTGGCTATTCGACATTTTTTGTCTGATTGAGCTTGTCTCCTCGTGGAGCCCAGAAAACCCTTACGGTATAGAAAGTAAAGTCAGAATCCATTCTGCTCTCCCTCTACCCCAAACACACCAAAAGGAACCCACTTCTACCTGTTCATCGTGGATCGTTCCCGGTCCATGCTCTATGTGGTACGTGCATGCTTTTCCAAGTTACACAGACCATCATTCCCAGCCTACCGTGTGCACCGTGCTGGTCTCGATAATGTATGACTCTCTCCATGTAACTACATAGAATCTCCCGTGTCCTGCTCAGCTACCTAGCATCATGTGGATACTGACTTTACTGTTTGATGTTCATCAAATTTGGAGTCATTTGTCATCATACCTTCGAATATTTTTGTTCCCACCCAAGCATCTTTTACTAGGACTTGGACTCTGTGCGACGGACCGCTCGACAGTCTCCCAGGTCATGGAGTGTGTCACTCGTTCCTCCCTCCCCCCGGACTTCGGTTGGGTGTCTGACTGCTTTCATTCTGTACAGCCTGACAACAGTGAGTTTTCATTTCAAAGTTTTCATCTCCAGTAATCCCTTTGATTCTTCTTTGTGGCTTCCATTTCCTTTCCCGCCAGGTTAGATGGGAGTTCTCGCTGGATCAGACCAAACCGCTAGACACTGAGTGCTGAGCATCCAGGGTGTGGCTCCCGCTGTGGCGTTGTGACTGGCAGTGGAGTGGTGGCAGCGGGGGACCCTTTCAGGACTTGTTTATAAGCTTCACTGGGATGTGTCCGGAGTAGCCTTTACTCTATGCTGTCAGCCCTGCGACTTACACGTGACCCTTCTGGAATCTTCACTGACTGGTTGGGACTAATGTGTCCTGCACTGTGTCATCCCCGAGGACTGTCTGGGTGCAGGTGCCCCAAACTTCCTTCCCTTCGGAGCTGTACCCTACACGTGCACAACTTGAGTTTCCAGCAGCATTCATGGGGACCCCCGCTCAGGTTTCAGGGGGCATTCTCCATCTACTCTCCCTGTGTCTGGTGTTCTCAAGTCCAGCCACCACAGGGCCACCAGACCACGGTCTTCTGACCAGCTCTGCTCTGTTCCCTGCCTGTGTCCCAGCCTGTGCATGTCAGGGTCCCACAGGGCCTCTCAGCCCTGCACGGACCGTCACGTGTATTTTGTCTAGTTCTCTACCCAGTTACTCCTTCATGGGTAGAGGCAGATGTTCCTAAAAACCCTGCCCTGGTCTCAGACCCCAGGCCGTGGACCTCACGCTGCTGCACCTCAGCGGCCTGAGCCACATGGTTGGGTGCACCCCTAAACCGTTTCTGAAATGTGCATCCTTCATGATCGATAATGGGGGTGTAAATGTCGACTGGAAACAAAGACCCGTTACGTTATGTTCAGGCTTGGAAAATACAAAACACTAATTTCTTTAAAGTATGTCTAATACTTTTTAAAAGGGAGAGGGTGAATCATGACTATGTAAAAAACTACATTAACAGAACAAACAAAGGTAAGAGAAAAGAGGCAATTCCACTTAGAATATCAGCGAAAATCACAAACATGTTGTTCATGAACACTATTTTCTTAAAACATTTAAAAGTAAAAACAAATGTAGTTCATGACATGAAACAATTCATCCAAACCATGAGGTTAAAATCCCCGTGGGTGTTTCAAGATTGGGCAGGTTAAACTCTCTAACGAGAGAGAACACTTGTCGTCTTCTTTCACTGAATTTACTTAACTGATTCCGTGTTCAGACTGCTCAGCAGAGAAGGAGCCATGGAGCCCGTGGCCATAAGCTGACTCAGTGCTTCTGCCTTTCCGTCTGACTCATCGGCAGCAGGCTTTCTTTGCTCCTCTTCCTGAGTCATACACATTTAATATCCTCAGTGTCTTTGGTGAAGAAAGAACAGAACTTTGTAACATAGAGCTGGGTGAGCAGGGGCTTCTTAGACCACGTCAGTTGCTGACATCAGACACATCTGATGTCACGCATCTCTGAACAGAAGCAAGGGCGATAAAAATTGTTCCTGAGTCCCTCACGATCTGCAGTTTCACAGACCCCCCAGCCCTTTCCTCCATCACTAGGATCTTAGAACAGTGGCGAGAAAGAGGATTGCCTAATAAATGTTTGCATCCAAACAGCCAATGCACCTTTGTTTTCCTGGGTTATTGGCCACATACTTTTTTGTCTTTTGTGACTTGTCTATTCATATCTTGACCCATTTTTGTTTTGGGATGTTCATATTTTTCTTACTTGTCTGTAGGAGTATCTCTAATGCTATTACTATGCTGTAGGTCATTAGGTGATAAATATTATTCTATTTTGTCTTTTAACTTACAGAAAATGTTTATGTATTGAAGGTTTTTTCCTTTCCACGTCATGGTTTGTCTTTTAACTTACAGAAAATGTTTACGTATTGAAGGTTTTTTTTTTTTCTTTCCACATCATGGCTGAGCTGCTGTGCGTCTGGTTTAAGCCACCCTAACTTTGGGTCTCCCAGACTCACACCTGGACCTAGTCCCAACCGATATGAGATTTTGCTATTGGGTTATACTGGTGTCGTGAGATAAACTGGGAGGCTTTTTAGCCTTCTCTGTGTCCCGCAGTGTTAATGGGCAGAGGAGCTATCTGATCCTTAAAGCTCTGGTAGAAACCTGTGGGGAAACCATTGTGATCCTGGTACCTTTTAGTGCAATCCCTTCTACAGGTTACCGTCTTATTCAGGCAGCTCACCTCTTCCTGAGTCGCTTTGCATTTTATTAAAGTTGGCAATTTTATTAGCAGGGAAAGCACAACACGCTGATACAATAATTTTTACAGGTTCTTTTTAATCCAAGGTTGTTCCTAATGTTATGTTTCTTGTTGAGTTTTATTAAAGATCTGTCAACTGAATTCATCTCTCCAAAATGCTAACTTATGAACTTATTTATAAATCTTTCAGTACTTTCACTTTCAGATCAGGTAACTTTTGTCATTTTCACTTTATTGTCTAGAATTTATAGACTATTCTCTCTGAGTACCCAAATGTTTAGTTTTCATTCTCTCTGGTGTGATAATAAAAACACGCAAAGCTATGAATTTTCCTCTGATTGCAGCACTGGCCATAGTGAAGAAAGCTCTTGCTATGTAGTATACCCATTGTCACTAAATTTAAAAAGCCCTGTAAATAAAATTTGTTTTAATTTTTGAAGAATGCTGTAAAATACAAGTGCTTCTACTGAATTTGATTTTTCTTTTGGCATTAATTTCTAGTTTTATTGCACTGTTGCCCAGTGGCATGGGTAAGCAGTGCCGCTGGCTTTCCCCCGGGGCGTCGCCAGCCAAGCGGACAGATTGTCCTGAGCCATGTAGCTGAGGCCCTAAAGGGACGTGTGGGGGGAGCACCCTGCGTGCGGGCAGAGTGCGCATCACTGTGAGGCTGTGGAACTGAAGACCCTTGTCCCGCCTGCGCCTGCAGGACCTGAGGTGCAGAGCTGTGTGGCTACAGACAACAGAGGTGTGCGGGACAGGGTGACTAGGGCTGGATGTCCTCGGGCAGGCGGGGCTTCCAGCTCCCCCAAGCTTCAATGGATTCCTGCCGGAAGACGCTAAACCTGCGGGTTACCTGTGGGCAGCACCTGCTCAGGCAGAAGGCTGCCCCTCCCGAGAGGGGCTCAAACGTGCCCTACGAGGCGGCAACACCAGGCAGACACAGCCATATCGCCCAGCGCCAGCGCCTGCGGATCTGCAGCCCAAACCAGCCCCAGCTCAAGTCGGGCACAAAGACAAGAGCTTGGCTGACGTCCTGGCTCTGGGCTGGGGCGGTAGAGCGCGGAGTGCTGGCACCGGCGAGAGGCTCCCGCACCCTGGAGTTTGAGAAATGGGTGCAAAAACGCAGGGGATGAATGGAGACAGCAGCAGAGGAAATGCTTTCTGGATCTTTACGAAGCTTGTGTAGAAACCAAACGGGACACCAACAGACACGCCCCTCCGCCGTTATGTAAAAGCAAAGGGCCTCAGAGTCCAATGTGCGCAGTGCCACTGGGGGTGGCGCTGTGGGTTGTACTGTGGGCACGTACCACCCAATGACAATGACACTCAGATGGGTTTTGCTTTTATTTTTTTTTTTTTTATTTTTGTTGTGGTAACTTGTAAACATTAAAAGAAACATGTAAGCAGAGTCCCCAGTAGGTATGTCAGCACACCCTGCCCGCCACCAAATCACCAGTGCTCTTCATCATTGTGCCGTGGGCTCGGCCACCACTTCTTCTCCTTGCCCGTCCCATTCCCTGTCGGTGACCTCAGTGCTGTTGCAAATGTTCCAGGGTTGTTTTTGTTTCATCTGTTCCTTTGTTTTGTCTGTTCACAATCCACCTGTGAGTGAGTCATCTGGTATCTATCTTTCTTCTTGTGACTACTTTCAGTCAGCATCATCCTCTCTAGTTTCCTCCATGCTGATTCAAATGACAGGGTTTCATCTCTCCTAAGGGCTGTGTAGTATCCATTGTCTGCATGTACCGCATCTTCCTGACCCATCATCTGATGTTGGGCACTTAGGTAGTTTCCAGTTCTCATCTATTGTGAACAGGGCCGCAGTAAGCATGGGGGTGCATACATCTCTGTGAATTAGGTTTTGCACCTTGCGGGTAAACACTCCGAAGGGAGTTGATGAGATTGTGTGGGGTTTCCATCTTCAGCTTTCTGAGGAATCTCCACACTGTTCTCCATAGGGGTTACACCAATTTGCACTCCCGTCAACAGTGTAAAAATGTTCCCTTTTCTCCACATCCTTGCCAGCATTTGTTGTTTCCAGCCTTTTGGATAGCAGCCAGTCTTTCAGGTGTAAGATGATACCTTATTGCCGTTTTGATTTGCATTTCCCTGATAAGACAGCGAGTAGAAACATCTTTTCCTGTGCCAGTTGGTTATCTGTATATCCTCTTCAGAAAAATGTCTCTCCAATTCCTCTTCCCACTTTTTGATTGGATTGTCTGTTTTTCTGTTACTGAGTTTTATCAGTTCTTTGTATATTTTAGATATTAAGCCTGTGTCAGAAATATGAAATCCAAGCAGCATTTGAATATGAAATGCAACCCGGTTTGTAGGCTGTCTTTTTGTTTTGGTGATGTTTTCTTTTGCTGGAAAGAAGCTTTCCAGTTTGATGTAGTCCCAGTTAGTATTTGTTTTGTTTCCCTTGATGCTGGAGTTGAGTCCCCAAAGGCCTCTCTAAGGTTAATGTCACAGAATGTCTTTCCTGTGTTGTCTTCCAAGAATTTTATGGTTTCTAGTCATGTCCAAGTCTCTAGTTGACTCTGAGTTAATTTTTGCAAATGGTGTTAGAGAATGATCTAGCTTCATTCTTTTGCATGTGACTGTCCAGTTATCCCAGCACCATTTATTGAAGAGACTTTCCTTCCTCCATCATATGCTTCTGACTCCTTTGTCATAGATTAACTGACTATATGTGAGTAGGTCAGTTTCTAATGGGTTCATTTCTATTCCACTGGTCTGTGTCTCTGTCTAGTACCATAGCATTTTGATTATTATCACTTTATAATATAGTTTAATGCCTGGGAGTGTAACCCCTCTAGATTTGTTCTTTTTTTTAAATCATAATTACTTTGGCTATTTGGGGTCTTTTGTTGCTCTGTACGAATTTCAAGATTTTTGTGTTCTAGTTCCTGAAAATAAGTCCATGGAATTTTAATGGGGATTACGTTAAATGTGTATATTGCTTTAGATAAGATGACCATTTTAATGATGATTCTTCCCAACCATAAGCAGGGGGATCACTTTGTATCCTCTTCTGTTTCTTTTCAGAAGGACTTGTAGTTCTCACTCAACAGGTCTTTCACCTCCTTTCTTAAGTATATTCCAAGAAATTAGACTCTTTTTACTTCTGTCTTAAGTGGTGTGGCTTTCTTGATTTAATTTTCTTCTAGCATATTGTTTGCATTATAAGAATGTGATAGATTTTTGTGCATTGATTTTATAGACTGCCACTTTACTGTATTCGTTGACTGGTTCTAGTAGTTTTTTTTTGACAAGGGTTTTTAGGGTTTTCAATACATATAATCATGTCACCTGCAAATAATCAGGGGTGTTTTTCTAGAATAGTCGTCTATCAGCAGACCTCAGACCTTCCATCTTTCCCTGGAGAGCAGCAGACCTCTTGTCCTCTGCTGCTGCGCGGCAGCTCCACCGAGCTCCTGCTCCATGCAGACCCCTCCGAGCAGGTCCCAGAGGAAGCACTCAAGGCCCACACGCAACATCCTGTGTGTCCAGCCCCGCAGGTGAGCCGTGCACCAGGATTAGCTCAGGCAGAGAAGGCGCCAGAGCCTCAGCAGGGCGGGCAGAGGCGACCACCCTTCCTTCTATTACAACCAGCAGCTAACGCTCACCTGTGGTGATGAAACTGTTTTTACTGAGTTTTAAATCACAATATTTGAAATTAAAATTGTGGCCCAATTAAAAACACAAAATTTTCTCTGGACTAACGAAAGTACCAAACATTGGAAGATTTAGGGGGATTGTGATGTGAATAAAATGTGTTGCCCTGAGGAAATAAGCAATGACCAAAGCCCCTTGTCACACCAGTTACCAAGTCACTTGTGACTGCTTTAGGCATGACAGAGAAGGCGTCCTCAGAAAGCCCAGGACACTTTCTGTGGTCCTTTCAGCCTGCAGGACACCGTGTCAGTGAGGGTCAAAGTCTTAAGTCTCTGCAGAGTGGGCAAGCGTGCCCTTGAATGTGGCAAGATGTTCTGATGCAGAAGATGCACCACTGAGATATCTGCACGACTGTCTGAAACCAGCGTATAGTCATGTCACAAAGCGAAGGGGAAAAAAGGGAGGCAAACTCTAACCGACTCAGATCTCCTGGTCAAGTAACTGGACATATAACCGTGGACGTGACCAGATGCCCTGAACCTTCGGGATGGCTGAGGGGCAAAGGGACTGGTGTTTCAGGTGCTGAGTGAATGCCAGCCTGTTGGAAAGCTGACCCCAGCTGCCACACAGGCTCTGGCTTGTCCCTTGCTGTGTCACCTGCCCGAGGCCATGCCAGTCACTGCTGTCTTCCTGGGCGACCATTCCGCTAGAGCCAGGACAGCCCACAGCCACCCCTGTACACCAGCAGTTACCCTGGGCCTGAGAGCGCTGGACTGTACCTGCCCATCGCGGGCAGTGAGTGTCCCAGGCCCGAGGTGGCCATGTGGGCCCGCGGGCAGAGGGCGAGCTTACCCACTTTGAAGTTTGTGGTCTCCAGAGTGGGGCTGGTGAACAGCCGGGGGAAGACCATGTAGGTGGGGACAGAGAGGCCCCGACACACGTCCCCGTCGGCGATCTGGATGTTCTGGATCTCCGTGGCATCCCTCGCATAGCCCTCTGCGCAGCCTGCGGAAGGTGGTGTCCATGGTAGGAAAGGAGCCGGGGTCCTGAGCGGACCCACAGCCTCTGGGACTCTGCATTTCCCTCCCCCACCCACGGGCACTGAGGGGACTGGGAGGGCGTCCATAGCACAAGTCTCCATGTGGACCAGCTACAACTCAATACTTCTGATGGCGGCCTCCAAGCTCTCCACCACCAGCTCTCCTGTGAGCGGCTGAGTGAGCGTGCAGTTGGTGGCATTCACGTGGCCTCGAATGAGGAACTTGGGGAGCAAGGCTCTCTGAAACCAAGCCGAACCGAACGCATTGGGAACGGAAGGCGCCCCTGTGGTCGGCGGGGCCGCCACCCAGGGGATGGGCAGCTGGGGCCCCCGGGCTGTGAGCGCAACCCTCTCCCGGCTGGTGACCCCGCCCTCCCAGGGGACCTCCCACTTGGAGACCCCCAGAGCAGGTGCGCAGGTGTCCCACGCCGGTACCGGCCAAGCCCTGAAGACACGCGCTTCCAGGGAGGCCTCAGCTGCGCAGCCTGGCCACTGGGCGGCTAGGCGCTTACGGCCCGATTCTCAGGGCCACAGCAGGCCAATCAACGATCCAACGCACTGGGCCTCTGTGCACGTGAGGGACGACAGGAACCGGTCACGTGGGAGGGAAAGGAAGCGAGAAGAGGCGGCACGCAGCAGCCACCAGGGCAGGACCGGCCAGGAAAGCCCACGGCCGGGGACCCACGGTGGGCACTGCCACTCTGCCCCGGGTAGGCAGGCCGTGAGCCGTGTTTCAGCGGCACGGGGAGCACACTGACCCGGGAGCAAAGCAGACTGGGGAAGGAGCTCACGCCTCAGATGACTCCCGGGATCAGGGAGGTAAGTGGGAAGGAAAATGCAAAACCACTACTAACCTCCTGCCAGAGGTTTATTTAAATTACTCTCGAAGCTTTTGTTTAAACTTGTGGCTGGAGAGGCGTCTGCACACTAAAAGGTGACGGCGACGGAAGGAGAAATGGGCTGGAGAAAGGAGTGAGCAATGATGTGACGAGGAAAGCCACCACCCTCAGGACTGCCACCAAGAAGCCAGGGGCGCGACCGGCGGGGCGACCAGGCTCAAGGAAGAGCTCTCCCACCACCGTGCACGAGACTGGAGAAAAAAGCCGAGAAGGCAGATGCCTCGGCAGACACTGAAAACACAGCATTTTCTGTCACCAGTTACAAAGACATCAGACTGAAAAGATGGCGAATCTGGGTCTCCTCCACTGGTAGCGTCCTCGGATCTCATCCCTGAGAGCACGTCCTGCACGCAGGCGGCCGCCTTACCTCTTTGACGTTCTGTAAGGTCTCCGGGGTGATAGTGAAGTCCACGGGGCTCGCCGTCAGTCTCCCCTTCTGAGGCTGCAAAGGAAAACTGAAGTGCTGCCTGAGGACCAAGAGTCCTGCAGGTCAAAGCTTTCCCCTTAAAGAAACAAAAGGTGGCTCGTGCTGGTGGTGAGCAGTTAAGTCTGCTGGGCGCAGTACACACGCGTCCAGGTTCACGATCAAGGGTGGGGGGACCCCCAAGATGGACAACTAAATAAATGTTTGAAAAATGTTGCTTCTCCCCTCTCTTCCTGCCTACGCCTGCTGGCTTTCATCCTGGAGAGGGCCGTGCCGTGAGCCTGGAGAGCCTGGCACTCAGAGGCCGAGAACGTGGGTTCCAAACGCAGTTCTGCCAAAAACCTATATGTATCCGCTCTGCCCAACTTCTCCAGCCCTATGACTCAGTTTGCTCCTCTCAATGACGGGGGTGGACGCCTCCAGCGCTAAGGTCTCTTTCAGGTTCAGAACTTCAACAATAAACCAAAGAAACCGAGTGCTGTTATTGAGCGATGTTTACTTGAAACGGACTCAGACGCACAGCTAAAGGTGGAGTGTCCTCTGTGTGTCACTGCCTCAGCTCCATGTCCTTCTGGGGGCCGTGAGTGTCGCTGCGCCTCCACAAGTGAGGGCCATGAGGCCAGCGGTCGAGACTGAACCAGTGCTGAGCTCCAACACTGACCTCACACCGAGCTCTCCCCCGGCCACCTGCATCTCACAACTGCAGGGTGGGTCCCCAGTTCCCTGAGGTGATGTGAAAGGCACTTTAAAAAGCAGAATATGAGCAGAAGGTGTCAGGGGAGGTAGCCCCATGGCCATGGCTTCCCCGACTGTCAAAAGTCCTGACCAGTCTTCAGCTGGTGGGGAGCCTGAGGGCTCAGTGGCATCCTTCAGGATGAAGAGGAGGCTTGCTTACTGCTCTAACAGAGGAGGGTCCCCACGCAGTGCCCCTCAGGCAGGTGCCAGCGTCCACTGGGCCCACGCCATCACTGGGCGCACTCTGGGCCCAGGGGTGGACATGTGCCCACTTACGCTAACGGTACTGGCCCCGCCTGAGCGTCGGGTGCCCTTGTCTCTGGCCCGGGAGCCATGAAGTGGTGACAGCTAAGTTAGAAGCATGTAAGGAGGGTAGAATCACAGAGCCCATGGAAGACTGCTATGAAACACACAGCCCCTAGTTCACTTACAGCAGAGTGAACAATGAATTTGCAGGTCTTTGTCAAGTCCTTGGCCACAAGAGATCTCCTCATGTCACAGTGCTGGGTGTACTAGAGGGGAGTCAGAGGAAAATGCCCCGTTAGTGTGATCTGCTTTTATCCCGGACACACTCAGTCAATATATATTTTAGAGAAATGTTGTCCAATTAATGTGCCATATGAAATTCACATACTTAATAGGAGTTAATGATCAAAATAAAGACATTTCTATAAAAGACACTAAAGTCCCATCGACAGATGAGTAGATAAAGTGTGCTCTATACACAAAGGAATACTACTCAGCTACTGAAAAAGGGTGAAATCCTGCCATCTGCGACAACATGGAGGGACCTACAGGGAACGATACAGGGTGACATCAATCCCACGGAACAAGTCATTGTGGGGTGTCACTCATGTGTGGTATATGGAGAAAATAAACAACAAATGAACCAAATCGAACAGTAGTAGATATTCAGTCCACAGGCGCAAATGAGTGGTTACCAGATGGGGAGGGGTGGGGGTTGGCCAAACCAGGCTGAGGAGAGCCGGCCTGCTGGTGAACTTGTTACATACAGACGCTGACTGACGATGGTGCACATCTGAAACTCATGCTACAGTGAGTCAGGAACTTTTTAAAGAATCACCCCAACACCTGAAGACTCTCCCTCCCCGTGCCCATATCCTCATATAGTTGGACTCTGGGCACAGGGGCGGAGTCTCACTGGAAACCCAGGGGCACACACGTGGTAGGACAGACGTCAAAGGCTTAGCTGTCGGCCGCAGGAGCCCAGCCTCCTCTCTGAAAAGCGGGGCTCTGAGACCCACCTAAGGTGGGAGGCTGAAGGCACTGAGCTTTGCAGCAGGGGACAGAAAACGTGATTAGAACTAGAAAGCCCTGGAACTTCCTCCCATGCTGCAAGGCCCCTAGCCAGGAGCTGCTCCCCACTGCACCCCTCTCCCCGCTCGAGCACGTGGTGCCTGGCCTGGGTTAGATGCAGCCTGGGGGTCCGGAGGCCCACGGCCCGCAGAGCTACCACCAGCGCTTCATTTAACCTTGTGGAGGGATGAAGAAGAAAGTCTTTAACGTTCTATTTTGGAAAATTCAAACATATCTCACAGTAGAGAGAGGCAATAATGAAGCCTCACGGCTCCCCGTGGCCCTTCCTCTGGGCCTCCCTTGCCCGCCACAGGAAGGGTGTATGCAGGGCCACGTGATTTAACCTGCGGGCCCCCTCTGCGCCCCCACCTCATTTCCTGAAGCAGCCGCCGCAGGTCACTGGGCAGACCCCATCTTCCCTCATCCCTGTCCAAGACCTGAGGATTTGGGAAAAAGTTTTACAGCACATTGTGGTCTCAGCTCTAGTCTTTGAAAAATATTCCCATGACCCATGTCTAATTAAGTTAGCTGCTATTTTAATCATCCAGGGAAAAACGTCAGAATGAGCTAAAACGTTGTATAGGACTGGAGACTACATGCAAAGCTGAACTAAGAAGCTACATTATAATCAACATCCTACCCATACTAAGTATTTGATTATTATATATTTAAGATACTACTATGGAATTACAACCTTTTTCTTTGGGAAGGGGCAGGCAAGAATGAAGGCGAGCAGGCAGGCAGGAAGAGAGGAGGAAGAAGCATCTTGATTTTTATTGTTCATGTTGGTTTTTCCCCCTGGCCCTGGGTCTTGAACTCAGGACCCTGGGATGTATGTGGACTGCTCCCAGATATATTAAACCACTAGGCCACCAGAGTGCACCCTGAAGCATATTTAAAACAAGAAGCATCCCTTGCCTCTATCCTTTCTTTCAATCTGGTGTGTCCAAACAGACAAGCTCAGCAAGAGCTGACACTACACGTGTGCAAGCTTGTTTTACGCAGACCGTCTTCCTCCTGTCTCCCACATGCTGCCTGGAATGGACGATGTTTTGTTTTCTGATTCTTTTCCCAGTGAGAACTTCCCCTCGCTTCAGTCTGGGGGTTTGGTTAACACACAGACACACGGAGACACAGAGACACACACACACAGACACACACGGAGACACAGATACGTGTACACACACACAGACACGCACACACACGGAGACACAGGGTTCTGGGAGCCATTCAGGGGTCACTGTCACCCGCCCGGCAGCCAGCAACAGCGATAGCAATGAGGGAAGAGGACACTTGTATACACACGTGACGTGGACTCCAGGAGAGACTGCTTTTAGCCACAAACAAGGACGATGAGAGTGTCTGTAAGTTAATTCTGAAACGCACTCCAGCAGACATGTGGATACTGTGGTATCTTGTGTTACAGTAAAAATACTGATATACTAGTTAGAGCCACGGAAGTAGAACCAACAGAATAAAACTTGCCTGAGATTAAAATAACTTTTGGAAAATCAGCGCCATAATGGACAACCAGAGGTGGACAGATTACTGTATGTGCTCATACAGCCATCTTGCAGTTACCTAAGAACCAAGACAGAAAATGAATGTAGTGTGTACAACCATCGGCATTTTTCAAATACCTGTGAGCTACCTGAGGAGGAACAGAGTTCCGAGTTGTAGCATGCTGACGTTAACCCTCAAGAAGTCAGATCTGATAACCCAGTATAAGGGGACGGGTGACTATCCACTTACTAAGAATTATCACATGTTGAAATCTGTATAACTTTCCTGGCAATATTTGGAAAAGGATGACATTTCAATTTTAAACAAATTAATCTTCTAATAAAAATGATAAGCATAGAAGCAAGTAACAAGTAGGGCCAGAGAAAATTTGATGTATTCCATTCAATTTCTAATAAGCAAGTGTTCCCAGCCCAGAAAGCAGCTCAGAGGACTCAAGTTCATATCCTAACAGTCTGTGTTATGAGTCGTTCCATGTCTCCGCAAGCCACTTCCTCTGAGCAGCGACGCTGACCCAACTACTCCACGACCTCCTCGTTGTGTGACATCATTAGAATGTGTGTACCTGCATGTATGAGTGCGTGTGTGTGTGTGTGTGTGTGTGTGCGTGAAAGATGCTCCGCCCGAAACAGGTGCACCAATAAAGGACTAGACATGTTTTTCTTTACAGAGTGATATTTGCTGTGACGGATGACATCCTACCACGTTTTCCTTCCTGACAGATCTCTTCAGCAACTCCTAAAACTCACAGACAAATCGTAGGTTAAACTCTTCCAAGTGTCGAGGATTTATTTTAATTAAAAGTGCTATATTTTAAGCAGGGGAATGCTCTCTACCGAGATTAAATTTTCAACTAAAATGGAAATTAAAAAAAAAACAAACATCAAAAGCACCCCTCGTTTCTGCCCTCTTGCACAAACAGTCGTGTGTCGTCTAGAAGGGAGCTGCAGGGGTGGCCCGCAGAAGCACCGCTGCTTGGGTGCATGAAGGACGGGCTCTGTTCTCTGGGTCACGACTCCAAACTGCATCCAGACAGGAGCTGCTCTGTGAAGGGCGGTCTCCGTGGCGAGGGAGATGGGAAGTTGTGACTCCACTTCCCCTCATTTACAAGGTTTGTGCAATGGCGCACAAGCCCATGTTAAGAAGCAGCCCTTGGTACCAAACAGATACTTGTCTGTATGAAACAGACAAGTTAGTGTATGTGCCAGAGAAAAGTCAGGGCCTCCCCACGACTCAACGACAAAAGCACCTGGCAGTGCCCATGAGGCCCAAAAAAAGAACCAAAGAAACAGGACTTTTGAAAAGCAGAGAGGGCACGGCCCTCCAGGATTCTATCAAAACTGAGTCACGCAAACTGCGTGTCCCGCAGGGCGCGACGGGCGGTGGGCACAGAGCACGCGTGGGAGGCTGAGCCTGGGAAGGGGCTGCTGCTCGGGTCCACCCAAGATGTGCAGGAGAGAAGCGAGGGCACATCGCACAGACGGCAGACCCGCCTGAATGTGGACGAAGACGCTGTGGTGCGTCCGGTACAGGACCTTGTTCCCCCTCACATGCAGGGGGAACTCGAAGGGGATCTCTGTCTTGCCGCTGAAGAACTTCCCTGGCTTCACCATTTCCAGGGTGCTGTTGAGGATCTGGATGGGCTGCAAACACACACAGTCCAGCCATGTGCCCTCTGGCGGCACGTCAACTGGCCTGCCCACTGATGCCCTCCCGGGGGCTCCCGTAACCCGAGGATGCCTCCCTGGGTCCTGGCAGCACAGCACCGCGTCTGGAGAGGACCAGACGCGGTGCTAGGCCTCCGCTGGGGACAATCAGGGTTCGGGGACAGTCGAGGAGTCGAGGGGTGCTCCCTCTCCACGCTCTGCTCCCTAAATGCCCAGCTAACTGTCCTGACAGCCCGGCCCCGAGATGCCCCAACAGTGTCCTCGCCAGGCTGTCCTCTAGGCTTCAAGCTCCGGAGGCCCAGCAGCTCCCGAGGCCCGTGCAGTCTGAGCTGGGTCCCCGGGGCGGAACAGGGTACGGCTGGTGCTTGCGTCAGAACGCTGATTAGAGAAAAACGATTCCTGGCTGCGGCCAGTGTGGGTCGGCGCGCCCTCCCACATATGTGGGTTTTCTCGGGACCCAGGTCCCCCGACAGCCCGCGGCTGTGAGCATGAGGCCCGCTGGCATTGTCCCGGCCTGACAGTGTGTGTCCTGCGCTGCTGGGAGCGGCGCTGGCACCCAGGGCTGGGCTGGAGTACGCAGGCTAGAGAGCGAAAGCGTGAACGACCATGGCTTGCTCTCAGCGGTGTCTGGGTCCCTCTTTACCAGTCTGGTGACGTTGTGACCAGGATTCTGACTGAGGAACCGAACCCTCGCTGATGCCCATTAAGCCTGTGGCCAGACTGGTTTCCTTCTACTTCGTCTGGCTGCAAATTGCAGCTTCCGGGGACCCACGTGAAGGCTGGCTGGCCAGCACCAGAACCTGCCTGCAGCAGGTGCGTCACGGTCGCTGGCAAGGGGCTCTAAGCTTTCGCCTGGCACCACCGAGAGACCCAGGTGGAGCGAACAGCCATGGGGACATGGATCCGAGCCTGAAAACTGAGAGCCCAGCAGGCTGCAGGAAAGTCAACTCTGGCAGAGAACGGTGCCTGCTGGAGCAGAGCACAGCGCCTGCTGGAGTAGAGCGCTCCCCAACGACAAAAAGAGAAGGGCGCTGCCAATCCCACACTGCCAGGCAGTAAGTGACGCGGCGCTCAGGCAGGTGGGCCCAGAAGCCACCGCATACCTCCTCATTTATTCAGTTCTCTGCCTCCTGTCTAACAGGATAAAAGCAGGAAGAGTTTTCATAGCTGGCCGTACCCAGAATCAGAAAACCCGAGTATCTGTTTACTTTGATTCATATTAGAAGTACGACTATCATACTCTGAAAAATACTGACAGGCAATGTTAACGCCGCACAGCAAGGAAACGCCGGTACAAACACCTGACAGTGAACAGAGCGTTTGACCTTACCTTCAGGGAATTGTAGAAGGCTTCGAAGACACCCACACTCTTGGCGCTGAGCTGCAGGTTCATGGTCCCTTCCACTGCCAGGGAGACGCCCTGGTGCTGGACCGCATCCTTACTACGTATGACGACCACACCTGAGAGCATCTCCTGTGGGGACAGACGGCATCGCCCGGTGAGCGCGACACCTGTGCTCACGTTCATTGCAAAAGTCAGCCCCCTTCACAACCAATCGTGCAGATGCAGAGCCGTGCCTCACATCCCTCAGACCAGACACCTGTATGCAGGGTGCAGAGGGCACGGTCCCTGGTGGGCAGAGGAATCACCCATCGTGGCCTTCCAGACACATCTTTGCTCCAGCTGGGAGAATCCCAACCCATGTCTGACTTCTACAGGGAAGGGGAAGGCCCGGCAGATGGCAGGTCATAGATGATCATCTCTTCCAACTAACACAGTAAAATAAAAGTCCATTTTATAAGGTTCTTTCTCATTGGGCTACTGAGCAAAACGACTATAGCAGGACCCCTTATTCTCAGGGAGATGTCCCAAGATGTTCCAAGACTCCGGTGAATGCCGGAACCACTCACTGTACCAGCAACACATAGATGTGCGTGTCCCACACACGCCCACGCAGAGTGTGAGTCCCCCACACACTGCTAAGTTAGAGACTGGTTAAAAGCTGGGCACGGTCAGAGATCAATGACAGTAACTGACAAGAGCAGGAGCAAACACACTGCACTCTCATGAAAGTTGCGTGGACACGCTCCCTCTCCAGCTATCTCACTGTTCCAAATACGTTCAAACCGCAGGTAACCTCGGGTAACCGACGCCACGGCTGAAGGGCGCCACCGCCATGCTTGTCACGCGTGAGCAATTCCACGCACCTGCTTGCCCGGCGTCCTCTCTGCTGCAGCCTCGCTGAGGAGAGACCTGCGGTAACTGCTCTGTGTGCAGGCCACCGCACCCACCCACCGTCCCAGGGGGCAGGGCGCACTGGGAAGCACGCCAGCCTGGAGGTCCCCAGTACAGAAAGCACCGGAGGAAGGCTCAGAGAAGCCCATCATCTCGCTGACCTGAAGATGACAGCTGAGCATAAGGACCTGGACAGTAACTGCAGGCCCCGCAGTCTCCTCTGTGTCAGCACAGGACTCGCTGTTCTGTCTGCTTCGGGCTGGAGTGCAAATGGAAGTCGAGACTAAGTAGCATCAACCAGCACAGAAAGAGAATCCACAATAAACACAAAGGACCTTCAGAAGTGAAGGCTGGCAGCTGTAAGTAACAACAGAAAAGCAGAAAACGATCGGACTAAACCCAGCCAAATTAGAACTGGCCTGCAGATCAAGGCACTAAAAAACACCTGTCCTACTCGTGTTTAAACCTGTTTACCTTCCTTTTCTCTAGTCGCCTAGGGTCCGGCCTCATGAGGGACTGTAAGCAGGGAGGACCCAAGTCCTTCAGTGCTGAGGACTGGCAGTGTGCCCCATGCCTCTGCCGAAGCCCTGAAGCCCGATGCAAACAAGCAGACAATCATCGCCACTTGAAGCAGAATTCGTTTTGCTGCTAACAACACGGAAAGCTCCCAAGTGAATTTAAATGAAAATTCCTTGGAAATCATTTAACTTTTAAATCTAATTAAAATAATCTCTGTGAATTTTGTATACCCCAAATTAAAGTGATACCTATTTAAAAACTTTAACTTCAGGAGTATATTTAAACTTTTTTGCTTGACTAACAGCCCCCCCCCACAAAAAAAATGGGGCAAAGTTTCATGAACCTTTCATGAACCTTATCAATCAAACAGCACACCAGCACTGAAAGGCAGCTCTGCTCCTGTTTAATTCTACCATTTCTGCTGATCTCAGAAGACCACGGGAGACCACGGGCTGATGTAACGGTGACATCACTACAACTGTCCCTTCGTAACCAGAGCGGCGCACGTGAGGGAAAGCGGTAACGCACTTGGAAGTCATCAGAGCAAATACTTGACCCCAAAGGACTCTCGTCGTCTCTCGATTTTAAGCTAGAAAGAACAGGAGAGCAAATACAAGATTAGAAACGTAATTATAGACAAACGAGGCATTCTCACAATCTACAGGTCCGTTAAGGGGGATGTAGAATTCGTCCAAGTGGAGCCCGACGAGGTAAGAATTCTGGAAACAGAAGACGATTCACGGCGAGGTGGCGTGAGGTCACCCACAGGTTTCCCTCTACTCAGAGGCAGAATGTTCCTATTTGAAGTGTACAATTTAGAACCCTATTCTGGGGGTCTGAGAAGGCTCCAAATTTGTTTCCATGTAAATTAATGGCAGTGTCATTCCCAGACCTCCCAAATAACCTACTGAATCACACCAAATAGGAACATTGCACTTCTGTATAGCTGTGAGAATCTATATTGAGAAAAGCTACAATTCATTTGCAGGGTGTTCTGTCGTTATGACTGTCACGTAACATTGCATTTGCTTTAGGTGTCCAGACAAGTATTCATTCAGGCAGAAGACAGAAGGGACCTGAAAGGCACAAGACATGGGTGGTTGTCCTGACGTGTCTCTGACCTGAGCGAGGGTGACGCAGAAGGGCACGGCAGGCCCCGCACTTCCACGTGTGCAGACGATGCCAGGCAACGTCCCCACTGCTTGGAGACTCATCTTGCGCCTTCACAGGGACGTGCCTGGTGCTGTTTGCCAAAGGCCAGCAGGCTGCACAGAAGCCCTGCCAGTGATCATCCCACCATGGCCGGTGGCAGGGCCACTCATCTGGTCACCTTGCTCTCTGCAGCAACCACTCCCAGGTTTATCAGATGGGCGGTGAGGAGGCCTCATTTCCAAACCCTGACTTCTCTAACCGTACACCACATGATCACGATCAACTGTGTTCCCTGCTCTGGAATTAAACTCCATGCCCGTAAGTGGGATTCCAGTCCTGAGGCCGGTGGCCTCAACTTGGCATTCCCCCACCTTCCTGGAACTCACCCAAGAGAACAGGAATAAGACCACAAACTTCATTTTCTGCAAAAAACGAGCCAGTTAAATACCATGAAGTGGGGGGAGACCTGCTGAAGAGGAGGCAGATGGGACAGCAGGAAACAGTGAGAGGAGGCCAGTGGGCCAGCGGGCTCGGTGGGGTGTCAGGTCCTCAGGAGCCTGTGCAGGAACAGTGTTCGAGGGAGGTGACAGGTGCTCTGTGCAATGACACCCTCCCCAAGTGCTGAGACAAGGTCTTTAAAGAAGCGCACATGTGGTGTCCTGGTGGTACAGTGGTCTCTTCTGCCACCACTGGTGGAACGCAATCCACATCTGCCACAAGGACCCAGGATCACGTGCCCGGGCCGGGGAGAAACCAAGGTGTAGAACTAAATAAAATAAGGTGTTTCTTCCTCCTGTCTTCCTGCCTGCACTGTCCTCTAAAAGAAAAGTAGCAGGAGCGGCTCACACACAGAGCCTTGGCCTGGAGCAATGTAGGGTAAGGGAGAACTGGACTGTGGCGTGAATTTAACGCAGTGCGTACAGGACTTGGATTTACGATGCCAGCACCTTAAAACTGCATCATCCCACAGTGCAATGCTCCTTCCGTGAAATTGAAACAGAACAAGCAACCACAGCCAGCTGCAGGAGCAAAGAGGGAGCAGCCGGGAGCGGGGCATGCAGATGCACAGCAGGAGACGCGGGGCTCACTTCCCCAGAGGAACACGAGCCCGCGATAAAGCCACTCGGTTGTGGTTTCCGGTGCAGAGAAAATGTGTTCACATTCTACGCTCTGAAGGGTGTGATAGCACTCTGTAACACATACGTACATACCTTAGTTTAAAGGTACTTTATAGCAGAAAACAGAAAACCAACCACCACCTGAGCCTTCAGCCTGTAAGGGTCCTGCCTCCAGGCTGCATGGTGCCCCCTGATGTGACCGATCACAGATGTTTGGAACACACACGATGGCCATGAAGCGGGAGACACTGCACACACAAACACATGACACAGAGTCACAAAGGTAGCGTGTACTGCTGCAGACGTGTTGCCGACAGTCTGGCCTGCCCAGGGATGCCAGAGACCGTCAATGCGTAAATGGCCACACAACGCCTGTGAGAGCAGTAAAACGAGAGATGTCCGTAAAGGGTTTGAAAGTGAGGAAAATCCACGCAGCAGATGAAGAATACACAAAAGATGAATTAAGTCCCTCTGCTCCTTCAAGGATCTCTAGCATGTCCTCATGTCACACAGGGCAGAATCAGGCATTGTGATGGTCTACAAAGGGGACTCTGCTCTTCCCTGACCCAACTCCTCTCCGAACCCGTCAGTTCCCCAGCCCCTTGCTGGCCTCTGGGGGTTGCTGGGACCTGTCTGCACACACCAGCCAGAGGGCATCCACACAGATCTTCCCTCCCAGGTAGTAACCTGATCTCCCTGGAGCAGGACCTACCAACCCCACCCACAGGGATGTCTGATCAACTGCCCGCCTGCAGCGTGAGTGCTGTCTGTCGGGTAAGCCAGAATCCCTTGTGGCCCTGAGGTGTCTGCTCCAGGATTTGCCAGCCACTGGTGCCCAGCCTGCTGGCTGGCCGTGGCCTGCCCATGCCATGCGGTATTCAGAGCAGAGCATGACACCATTCCTCACCACAAGGCCACACTGCAGAGGATCCTCTAGCCATTGTTAAGAGCTACCCCTGCAGCAACGTCTGCCTTGCTGTCTCGAACACGAGCCATGAATGACTTCTGTGTAACACTTGTTCCCTGTTCTTTATCAGTCTTTGCTCAAGTACATCATCTTCACGAGCCCCCCACAGCCCCTCCTGCACCTTCACTGTCCCCTTTCCTTCGCCTTCTAAAGCAGTGCACAGTCCTCACCTAGTTTATCATCCGCACGCCCAGATACAAACCCCAAGGGGAGCGCGATTCTGAACACAAGTGGAGCGATGCCTTGTGTCATGCTCAAGGAAGCAGTGGAGCCCAGAGTCCACACCTGCCTAATCACCATTTCTAACCACCAGTGGAAAGGAGTTCTGTTTGCCCAAAGCAAGCAAGCAAAGCAAAGGAACGCTGTGGGAAAATCCTTGAGGAAATGAACAGGCGGTGAACTAAACCAACCGAGCATGGCTAGTAAAAGCAGCAAAAGAGCCAACTGCGAGGACTGACTACATCAACTGTAAGAGTAAGGGATATGTGATGGTTATGGTAAAAGAACAGAACACACAACACCGGATGGCATGTTAGGCATTGAAATGCCACTAGTGGGGAGAGTAGGAGAGAAGGTGGGGAGGGTGCAGAGGGCCCGGTCTCCATCTCTGAAAGCTGGAGTTTTTAAATGCATCGTCAAGACTATGCTTTCCAATGTGGTAGCCACCAGCCAGGAGGGGTTAAGTTTAAATTAGTATGCAATAAAATGGAAAGTTCAAGTCCTCAGTCACACCAACCACATTTCAAATATTTTAAAAAGTCACATGATGGCTAGTGACTGGATAGACAGTTCATGGGCCTTGTCAAAGAGAGCTCCACTGCAGACTGCTGATTTAGAGTTAACAAGCAAATCACAACGCTGATAGTTAACACAGGTGAGCACCAATAAAGGTGATCTCTAAATACCTAAGGTGAGGGCTGAAAGAAATGAAGGGAAGAAAAGAAAACTCATCATTGTTCAGAGGAGGGAATAATTTAAAAAATCTAAAACAGATGCTTTAGGGTACAATAAAAAGTTGTAAGGGCAACATTTACTACAAAGAAAACTCCAAATTATTATAAAATCTTACAAACATTATAAAGCAGAGAAAAGGGAGCAGAGGCAGATGTTTGGAAAGCTACTTAAAAAGCCCACCCCGCCGCCACCACGCATGGTTTCAGCAAGAAGACTGATCAACTGTAATACATCTACTTCCCCCAAGCAAGCTTAGGGAGGTGACACGACCCGACAGAAATAATATCAGATTTGTCTTTTCTTTATTTTTCTTGCAGTGGGTGGGTGAAATGGGCAAGACAATCTGATTCCCAAGTTCAGATGCTACAATAAGGCAACTGTGGCAAGCGGGAAGACAAGGAAGCCCAGCCCTCTGGGGTACGGTAACGACACAATAATGACCAGGTGTGGTGCGGGTATGGGTTCAGGATGAAAGAGCAACAGATGAAATGCAAAGTCCCAAAGCCAGAGCTGGGTAGTGTAGAAATGCAATAGGTGATACAAGCAGACTTTTAAATCCAGAGGGAAAAGATGGAATATTCATTAAACGATACCGGAAAACTGGCCAGGGAACAAGGAAAAAAAATAAATACATGCTGCAAATCTTTAACACAAAAAATCTGAGATGCACCAAAGACTTCAATGTAGTCACTGAAATAGCAAAAGTTTTAGCTGAAAGCATGGCAAGTGGTATTTATCATAGCAAAACAGAAAAGACTGTCTAAGAATGACTCAAAACTCTTGAACACAGGACTACAATAAAGTTTCTTTCGTGAAAATGGTGACAACTATGTCCATGAGGCAAAGTCACTTTAATCACTCACTTTAAAGTGATTATAAGCAACATCACTACATAAAGGATAAATTAGACAAATATTTGTCACGTAATGTAACAGGCAAAGGCTACTTTCTCTAATATTTTAAGAACTGAAAAATGAAAAAAACAAAACCCCCACAAATGGAAATGTGAACAGAGATCACAGAAAACTGTAAATTGCTCCTAGGCCAAGAACAAATGTTCACCATCAACAATCACATGAGAAATACTCATTGAAACTATGCTAAGTATCATTTTCCACCTGTCAGACAGGCGAAGCTAGAAATATTTCATCCTATTGTGTCGGGGCAGAGGCAACAAGCCCTCTCATTCACTGTGGGAAGCATCTAGAATACTTTTACCTTGTAAGAGGCATCGAGCAAGATCAAAACACTTTATAAACACCCAGTTCAGCAATTCCACTCTGAAGAATTTTTTGTAGAAATAGATACACATGTGAAATAGTTTGAGAACACATTCATTCACTGCAATATGGTCTAATGAAAGACTTATAAACAATCTAAATTTCAAAAACAGAAAAATGATGGTTTTGCCCTTTAACAATATCTTGGTGATCATTCACATGAATACGTAACTGTATAGTTTTTTTTTTAATGCACAGTTTTTCTGTATTTTCTTGCATAGTATACAAATTGTGAAAAGGGGCTAAAATGAACATCTTTACATATATACTTACATATGCATAAAATCTTTAACTGGAAGGAGTCCCAAGAAATGGATACGTTTTGGTTTTCCCACCGGAGATGACCTTGATGGATGGTGAGGGTAGGTGGCATCCATCTTGAAACTGTGTAACCTGATCTACTACTAATAATTCAAGTTTTAAATAAAACCAATCCTAGAGTGAGTGGTCTCTCAGCCTAAATGTACGAAGTTCTAAGTCTCATAAAATTTGATACTCCAAGGGCACTGTGGTCTCCTGTGGGAACGGATCTAAAGATGGGATGTAAGAAAGTCGCATTTCTCAGGGTGATCTCTCACTTTGGACTTGAGCACGACCTCTAGAGGAGTAAAAGCCCCCGAGTTAATGCCTCAGCCATTCTCTGACTGTTATCTTTCCTTTCTGCTGGTACCTGCAGTTCCATGAGCTACAGCAGTGGGCATCAGTCCTTCCCAGGAGTCCCATGTGCATCTGAGCAAGTCCATCTTCTAACATTCCAGCAATACTTAGAACCACCTGGGACTCTTACTTCACATTTAGTCTAGAGAACCTGCACACAAGTAGTGAGGTGGAAGGGAATAACACTTGTTAGGTAGTTAACTAAAATGAACAACAACAACACACAAGTAAGTCAATTGAACGTCTGTCGTAAAAGGCAAGAGAAGATAGCTTAACAAAAACAATGAAAGGACAGAGAAGACAACAATGCCAAATACCATGCAGTTTGCCATGCAAAATTAAAATTTCCTCTGGTAGTCACTATTGACTTTGTGACTGTGACCTGACCTCTATGGAGGGAAGACTTTGGGTTTGGGTAATGATAAGTAGCTACAAAGTGGAACTCCAATTCAAAAGAGAAGCAATATGAAGTTTTGTAATTACAAGTCTGTTGCAAACTACGAGGAAGAGTAGATCATTTTATTCAGAATATCAGTAAGGTCTTTGAAGAGGCTACATGCTCATTCGTCATTCTGTTCTTAGGAACGCAAAGTCATTTAAGAAGTACTTTAGTACGAATTTAGTAAACTAGTTAAACTATTTAAATGACTGTTAGGCTTTAAATTATTCTGTTAAGTGGGAAATGAGATCACCTGTCATTTTTGTTTGCCACATCCATTACTGAGGATATTAAAATCTGCTAGAAAGGTAGAGACATTAATACTGTGGAAAATCATCTTCAGCACCGGACTAAACTCACCACCCCTGACAACGTGAGCTAATACAGTAGCTACTACAGAGGCCTGGGCTGTGGCTATTGATGGCTTAGGTGGCCCAAGTTATGGCTGTGGCTGTGTGTGTGGCAGCTTCTGCGGACTGGGCTACTCCTGTGGCTATGGCTGTGGCTCTGGGTTTGGAGGCTATGGCTGCTGCTGCCCATCCTTCTGTGGAGGATATGGATTCTCCCGCTTCTACTGAAGTGGATGAAGACTTGAGCTTTGGACTTTAGAATCTTAATGTTGTCCTACTGTTTTTGTCTTCCTTTGTTTTGTTTGCTGTTTTTTGTTTTGTTTTCAAGTCTTTCTGTTTGCATCAAAATTCAAATGCCGCTTTTGCAATCTGACTTTAGGAAAGAGAAGGGTCAGAACTGACACTGAAACCATGACATTGATCAAAAACAGCAATTCATTCCATGAAGTGTTTGGAAATTTTACAGGTTGGATCACCTGTGGCATCCCTGTGACTACTTTCCAATAAAGTCATTTTTTTAAATGACAAAAAACTTTACTCATATTTATTCATATTAATGGTTAATATTAATCACAGTTGTTATTTTAAGCTTACCACATGGGATGATTATTTTGCTTTAGAAGCTATTCCTTTGGGGATAGCTTTTTTCAGTGAACTTCCTGCTATGTTTTTATTATATGTGTAATATTTTATCATTACTTTTCAAATAAAGTGTTTCTCTGGTTTCTTGATCTTTCTGACTCTTACTACAAATGTTATCCAATGGAATTTTTTTTCCTAATGATACTTGGAAGGCTGACACTACTTCTGGATCCTATTAGAAATTTGTTTGTTGATTTACCAAACCAAACTGTGGGAATGGAGGGGGGCAGTATCAAAGGAAGGTGAAGTAACTTAGAGTTCACCAAAAATGGAGAAAACTGATTTGAAACAGATTTCCCCAGTCCATTGTAACATGTGACTATGTTTTGTTTGTTTCTCTTCCATAAATCTTTCTCATAAATTCTCATGGGAACAATGTGAGCGACTGTCTACTTCCTTAAAGTTTTTTACAGTTAGTTAATGCATAATTGAACTAAACAAAAAACAAACTTTTTTGAGTTTAAGTTGCTCTGAACCTGCAATGAAGAGTCTTCTAGAACTATACCTGGCACATAGCATGCATGAGCACAGTAGACATTTGTTGAATTAGCAGAACTATTTAATGAGAAAAAGGAACAGTAATTAAAATCCATGACCTATTATGTGTGAGATAATTTGTAAGGTGATATATATAGTCATTATATTCTTAAATATAGAAACTAAATTATAAGGATTTTAAGTTTTCAAACAACTGAAAGTATTAGTGGTGAAAACTTTGATTTTGGAGACAAAGAAACTAGTATTTTATTGACTACTGAGTAACTGTATGATAAGAGGCAAGTGTCTTCAATCCACTGATGCTTTATTAAACCTAACGATAATATTTACCTTTAAGGACTGTTGTAAATAAAACTGCCCTCCCACCACAAATTCAACCACTTGTGTTTTTATCATGGTATCTAAGAGAGTAGGTAATTGCATTTATTTTCTAGGAGTGCTGTAAAATATTGTCATTAATTTGATGGCTTAAAAAAGACAAAGCATTGTTTCATAGTCCGGAAGTCCAAATCAGGTGTCAGCAAGGCTGTGTTCTCTCTGAACCTGTAAGTGAATCCTTCTTTGACTCCTCTTAGCTTCTCATGATTTTATCATTACTTGGCTTACATCTCTGCCTCCAGTTTCTGCCTTCATTGTTACATAGTGTTTTACCTGATTTTGTTATCTGTCTCTGTGTCCAAATTTCTTCTTCTTGTATGGATGCTAGTCTCATTGAATTAAGGTCCATTCTAATGACCTCATTTGGCCTCATCTCAATTTAAATACATTGGATAAGACCTTATTTCCAAATAAAGTCACATTGACCAGTAAGGGGGTCACGTTTAGAAGCTAGTATATCTCTACGGGGTTTAACTCACTCATAGAAGTAATCCACATTTTGTTTTAAATACAACATATTTAGATTCTATAATTAATACATGACATAATAGAAACTGTTGATTCCACATAAAACTTTTGATTTTAGCCTTAAAATTATTTCTACAATTCTAAATATTTCTTCCTGTAATTTAAAAGAGTTCTGAAGAGAAAAAAAGATAATTTTGCTTTAAAATAGATTGTGTTTAAATACATTGAGACAATTAGAAGGTCATTTATAACTGCCCATTAGAGAGCTTGTGGTTTTAATTTACATTCTCTAATAAATATGTACGTCCAAATATATTGCGTGATAAATAAGGGGAGGTAGTTTATAATTGATTTCAGAAAACCGGTTTGTGATTTTTTTTGCTGTAAGTTCCAGTTAACCATGTAAACAAAATTCTTTCTCCAAGTCTTCATTGCCAAAGGGATTTTGACCTCTATAGTTTATGAATGCTTCTTTCACATCTTTCTCACCTCTTAGACAAAATGAGTCGTCTCAAAAACTGCTTCAGGCTTTTTCCAAGTGACTGTTCACAGAAATAATCAAATATTATATCCCATCATAATTACATTTGGCTCATTTCAAAAGGGCTCTCAATTTGTCCATTGACTTTTCAACAAGAAACAATAAGAGAAAGTCATGACCTGGGTCTTTAAAAAGGAAATTTTACTGTACTCACATATAAATGCTACTTACAAGATCTGAAAAATTGAAAAAGTGGAATCATTACAAAGTTCCATTTCTGTGCAATGCTCTGTAAGTTTTTAGAAGAACTCACACAATTAAAAATATTATAGTTTTTTAATGGTTTGGGGTCAAGAAAGACACATGGGAACGCTTTCTAATGCGAAAGTCTTGGCTCCATACACCTAAATAAGTACCTTGTTTGAACAATAATCTTGATGGATAAATGCTTCAAGGACTGAGAAATCATGGCAGAACCATCCTGCCTTAATATTTGATTTTTTAAAAATCTCCTCTGCATCCCCTTCTCATTTGTAAGGCCATTGGGATATGTGTTTATATTTCCAACAACCTTGTCAATGTAACAAAGACAGTCGTGCTTCTCACAGATACACCATTTCATGCACCTGCATTTAAAAATAGTCCCAAAAGCAAAATTTAAGAACTCTAATGAAAAATCTTTGACATGGTATTTCGTTTGATAAATCTAGAACCAAAGGGATAAACAATTTTGCAAGACTTCCTATAATGAAGATAATTTGGCTTAGATTAATAACGGTAGTGTCTTTCACATATCTTTGCTGCAAACTTGTTTTTAAATAATTTGTATTTTTCAACTTCACTCAAAATCTATTGGAATACGTATATTTTCAGTCATTCAATAAAAATTTTACTTTAGAAATGACTGATTATGAAGGAAATTAAATGGAAATGGATACATTTTTACCACTCATAAAGAATTATGGTTTTCCATCACTTTTCTGAGGAATTTCTTTGCTATTTATAATAATAGTATTTATTGTATTAATAAATAATATTTATAATTATCACTCTCATGATATTAAGAGGGAAATGATGTGGAAATCATAAACATTTCAAAAATATTTCACTAAGGTAACATAATGAATTAGGTTCTTTCAGCAAATATTGATGTGATGTTATTACAGCAAATGTAAAAGTGGAAAAGAATATGTTGAAGATGTAACAAATTTCCTATCACAATCACAGTTTGTTTTTAAAGAAAGCAAACTAGACAGAAAGAAAACTTATTTTATGATTTAAAAGCAAGTTCAGAGCTCCCCACAAATATGAAATGAATAGTTTTAGAGATTTGTTTGTACCTGGAAGGAGACATTGATAGATCTTTATGAATTGATAATTTCATTCTTAAAGGATTATGACAATTACTATATAGGTAGTGACAATAGATCCCCTTTTCATCAAACTAAATACTTAGCTCCTGACATCATGATCTAAAATAGATTTTAGTATGGAAGCCTATACTATGTGTATGACTATGGATGAGGAAGCTTGCATAGATTTGTATATATCTGTGGCTCTGGGTATGATGACTGTCACGCAGTTCATAGTTTGTTCTGTGCCATCTACTGAATTAATGTCTTCACTACTTGATAACCAGGTACTAGAAATGGTCTTAACAAATGAAACTGCAGAGAGCAAGATCATGTTTAGTCTAATAAGCTCGATTATTCAACATCTGCACAGCTGAGACAATTTTTTCCATAGCTGTGCTTATAGCATGTCTTCATATACCTTTTTTTGTGCTTCTAAATGGAGAAAAATAGATTTGCATTTAATCACAAAGATCTCACTTCAAAGATGTGTGATTGTGTTTTGATTGTACTATTCCCTTAATTTGTGAACCTGAACCAATTATCTGTACCATTTAATTTTCCTCTATTAAAATGTTTTTAGTGTCTATATCATACAGTTTTGACAGTAAAATGGAGTTAGACCTTACTAATAGAGTTGTGGTGTTTAAATGATTGTATGTATGTGTATATTCATATTCGTGTGTTTATTATTTAACCGTGAATGGTCATTATGCATCTCCCTTAATAAGAAAGACCAAAATTTATTCTTTTTTATAAGAAGCATTTATTTGGGTGACTTTGCTTTATAAGTTAAAATAAACACATATGTGTAGGTTAGCCACATATGCAGATTCTGCATTCCTCAAGTAAATGTCAACATGCTGCCTTCCACCAAATTTCTTTGTTACCTGGCCTCATCCTCTCCAGGTCTTTAAACCCATCGAGTAAAGCTGCCTGAGTCATTCCTGAGCAGCATTCCCACTGAAGCGACAGTTATTCTGTGTTTTCCTGTCTCCCCATGGGAGGAGTCTTCCAGTCACTGGACATGGAAGAGGCCCCATCTATTCTTAAGGTAGAGTCTGTTTTCTTTGAGGAATAAATGACACTTTCTTCCTCTCCTTTCAGTCCCAGTCATATTGGAATAAAAACAGTCATGTACGGAATAGGTACTGTTTGCTTGGTAGGAAGAGATGAGGAGACTCTAACCATTGATATTTGATGGGAAAGAACATTCAAATGAGCCACTTACGAATTATGTTTATGAAGCCCTTTTCTTAGTGGCAACTTTTCCGCTGAATTATGATTTTGAAATTTCCCCCAAAGATATATTGGAGAAATATATTCTCTTGGAAAATCTAGTACCTACTCCATTTTGTCCTCTGTGCTGTTTTCAAGACCTTCGATTTGACCTTGGTTTCCAATATGATGTTCTAGAATATCCAAGAGAACAAAATTCCTGTGCACTCCCAACAGTCATGGTTTGATTCTCCCGCTGTGTTCTTCTCTGTTACTGCAGGTGTCTCATGAACACAGGTCAGCAGTCAGTGTTCTGCAGTTGTGCACTTGCTGAGGGAACTACAAAGATCAATCATATGGAGTCTTCTTAATGTCTTTTGTCTCTGGAGCCACCCTATTATACTTCTTATAAATTTTAAATGGTCTCCTTATAATTCACACTATATTCATATTGATAACTAAACCTAGCTCACAATATCATAACAATGTGTATCTTCATGCTTGGTGCAGGTACCTTTACACAGAGTACTTTCAGTTTCTTCTTTTCATTCCATATAAGCTGCTCTCATACATTTTACCATATAACATACTATTATCCTCTCTTGCTCTCTCTATACATATGTGTGTGCCTCTCTATACATATGTGTGTGCCTATACATACATACATATGTATGTATAGATGATATATATGTGAATATATATATATATTTGCAATTATTATCTTGAAGCAAGGTAATCTTATATCAATTAAGAAAAGTAAGCAAAACTAATTTAATTTTACCTTCATGAGTTCCTTTTGTAAAGTTCTTCCTGTCTTTAGTTTGACCCAAGTTTCTAACATATATCACTTTCTCTGAAGAACTGCTTGTAATATATCTTGTCAGTCATGTTTTCTCATGCAAATTTAGTTTCTATCTGTGAAGGTCTTTTTCTCCTTGACTTAAAAATGTATTTAGGATGGATACATCAGACTAGAATGGCACTTTTTTTCTTTCCATGCTTGCAATATTTTATTTCACTCTTCTTGCTTGTATAGTTTCTGGAGAGAAGTTTGATGACATTTTTATCATGTTTTACAGGTAAGGTTTTATTTTACATTTTCTTTTTATGATTTGGGATTTTCTGCTTGTCTCTAATTTTGTCAAGTTTGAATACGACATACCATTGTGTTGATCATTTGATTGTTGTTTTGCTTGTTATCTTTGAAATTACTGGAATGGTGGTTAGTTTAGTCATTATTAAACTTTCAAATATGTATCTTTCTTTCCTTCCTTCCATCCTATCCCTTTTTCCTTCCCTTGTTCCCTTCTTCCATTAATTTCCCTTCCTTTCTTGTCTGCCCTTCCTTCTTTGCTTCTTTTCATCCTTCTTTTTCTCCATTAGTCACCAGCGAAAATCACTGAGCAAGAATAAGACAGAGTGTGAACTCCTGGTATAACTCGAGACGAGTCAGGCCATTACAGGTCAGAGAGTTTGGGGAAGAGCTGTGCTCAAATAGGCAAGGATGATCACCCCTGTTCATCTTTCCCCTGACTGCATGCTATCTTAGCTGCCATCCTCTGTATTGAGAACATATGTCCATTACTCAGATGTCAGACCCTGTAGCCGCCAGTCTGTACAGAATCCATACCCCATTACTGGGCCCCAGGATACTTTACGCAGTGACATCTGGCTTTTCACAACACCAGTCACATTGGTCAGTGCTTCTTCACACTTGAATTAGAGAATGTAGACCTTGAGATTGATGCAAACGAGAAGGACAATGCTTCATGTAAGTTCTAGAGAATTCACAAGTGTCCTGGGAGAAAACAAGGAGTGGGGAAGTGTTAAATGTAGGCAATGGGGTTGGGGGAGTCCTGCCCATTCCAGGGCTCAGGAACACAAGAGCTTCTGTTTCCACTCCTGGGGACTCTGAATACTGGGATCCGGTGAAGGCCTAAAACCTCCTTTGGGGGAAACACAGGCAAGAGGATGGGAAAGGAATGCTATAACTCTGAGAGCCCAAGACACCCAGGGATACCAGATGTCAGGTCAAGACTTGTGTTTCCCATCAAACCAGGTCACATATGCCATCCACCCTGAGAGGAAGGTGACCCTGGTTACTTCCAGAAGAAGCTGTTCTCTCAGGCCTACATTAACTTCTTAGATCCTGACCTGCAAGAAAATGACTTGCTTAATGATCCAATATTTCTATGTGCTGTCAAGTCCTAGACAGGTGACAACGGTCCTAATAGCATGGATGCTTTGGGGGCTTCTCCCTGTCACTGTGCCCACCTGAGAGGCAGGGTGGCGGCTAGGGTTTGAGACTGACAGGATTGTGCAGGCCATGTCTGTGCAGGCAGTCTTGCTTGTAGAGGCTCAGGGTCCTTTATTACTTTAAGGGAATTTCAGTGGCGGGGGCACTAGGGAAGCCAATTAAAGTAGGGTCTGTAGTGCCTCCAAAAGAATAAAATTCCTGACTCTATGGCCTGTAGACAGGAGGGGAGCACTTTAACTTGGGATGGTCTGGCATGTTTGAGTAGAATAAGGTTTTTGAATGGGGAATGGTTCTTGAGTCAAGGGTGATGCTGGAGTGAGCTATGGTGAAGTACTAAGGTGGAGGTCTATGACAGGGTGTCTATCTCAAGTGGGAAGTTGTCCCAGAGTGTTGTCCCAGGTGCTTGAATGTGTTGTGGTGATAGAATGGAGTGTGGTGTTTGAATGGGATATAAATCCTGAAGGGGGTGTAGTGTGTGAGTGGGGTGTGGTGCTTGAAAGAGGTGTGATCCTCCTGTGTGGTGTTTTTCTTTTGAGTGGGGTGCTGGTGCTTGAATATCGTGTCGTTCTTGAATAGGCTGGGTGCTTGAATGGTGTGTGAAGCTTGACTGGGGTGTGGTTACTGAAGGTGGTATGGTATTGGAATGGGGTGTGGTCCATGAAAGGGGTGTGGTGATTGAATGTGGAATGGCACCTGATAGGGATGTGGTGATGGAAAGAGATGTGGTCCTCCTATACAGTGTTTTCCTTCTGACTAGGGTGCTGGAGCTTGAGTATTGTGTGGTTCTTGAATGGGGTATAGTATTTGAATGTTGCATTGTCCTGGAGGGTGGTGTGGTGCTTGAATGGGATGAGATCCTGGAGCCTGTTGTGTTGCCTGATGGGAATGTTGATCCTGAATGCGGTGTGGTTTCCCTGTGGAGTCTTTTTCTTGATCTGGATGGTGTTCCAGAGCCTGGTGTGGTACTCGTGACCCCCCTTCATCCTTTACGTCAGGCTGCATGCTGCAAAGATCTGAATCAGATCAGAGATAACCTGTCTGCTTCCAGAGCCCAAGGATGCTGCTGACTCTGCCACCCTGACTGGAGTGGTAGAGAGAGTCTGGGGAAGAGAAGTGGTGTCCATGGGGGTGACATCCCCATTAGGGGTTCTGTGCCTAAGTGCAGATGTGATTGGCTGGTGAGTGGATGTTAGGGCTCCAGGATCATTGCAAGCAGAGGGGCTGCTGGAGGGCACAGCAGGGTCCACACACATGGGTATGGGGGATTCCCTGTTCTCTGTGCCTGGGGCATTGGGGTACCCAGAGACAGCCACCAGGGTGCCCAAGTAGAAAGGCAGTATGTCTGGGTGCACCATGCATTCCAGTCTCGCCACGCAGCCAGAAGTTGAGTCTTCAGAAGGCTGCCTGCTTCTCCCTGTCCAGGTCTTGAGGATTGACTGGAAATCCCACCTCTTGGGCTGGTGGCAGCCTCAAAGGGGCCCTTTGCCTGGGCTGCAGCAGAGGGATTCTGCGTTTCCTGGGCCTGGAACTACCCCAGGCTTGCGAGCAGGTCCTCGGGAGTGGACTCTGTACTGTGCTGGAATTTGCCCCACTGTCCAGCTGCAACTTGGTCTTGGAAATCTCCCATGTAGAGAAGGAGGTCGAGGAAGTTCCTGGCTCACCCTGTCTGGTTGTGTCCTGGGTGGTATGCCCAGGGTGGAACTGTAGGAGATGCTGATTTACCGCAGAAGCTGAGATAATAGGATTTTGGTTTCTGTTTGGCTACAGCTCTTGAGCAGTTTGTAGGGAACTCTCTTGGGAGAGACCCAGACCTGGGCACAAGGACGCCTCGGTGGACCACCTGGGACCTAAATTCGGAGTGGACAGCGCCATGGTGCTGGAGGCTCCTTTCCCCACTGCCCTGCTGGTCTAAGGCTGCAGGTTGGTCCTCCTCTGTAGTGTTAAAAGGGGGCCCTTGGCACGTTGTTATCTGTGTGGGACTCTGGAACACCCCTGAGTGTGATGCACAGCAGAGGGCTGCCTCCCTGGTCCTGTGGCAAACACACCGTGCCCCTGTTGAGCAAAGACACTGAACTGCTGGAATTCGTGGGGTCTGGTGCTGATCGAAGCCCTATCCGCTGGAGGTCCTGCTTGCAGACTGCCTTCAGGACATGGAGGATGGAGCGCAGGTCCTTCACCAGCATGCAGATGCCTCTTGGAGATGCCATGAGCAAGAGTCATTGCCCAAGGATAAAATCCTTGTCTGATGGTCACTGGTAAGATGACCCAGAAGCACAGTGAGCTGGGTGACCTTGGCCTGCCAAAGGACGTCGGCAGGTGAGGAGAGCAGATTGGAGGGGTTCCCATTGTCCTGGCAAGGGCTGGCCCTCAGGGGACTTGGGAGGGCTGTGGGGTCAAGCCTAGACAGGAAATTGCCCCCAAAGTAAGAGGGTCAGGTCAACTGCTAGACAGCAGGGATACCAATACTCTCAGTAGGCTGCTGAAGCTGCCAAAGCCAAAGGGAACACTGGCCCATTGCCAGGATTCAACTTGGGACACGAGGAAGAATAATTGATGCAGGTGAAAAGCGCGAGGAACCCGCGCATGCACACAAGAATCGGCCCTGTCACCCATCCAGTTACTCTTGCCAGTGGAATCAATCATTGGCAATCAAAGGGGTGACAGATGTTGCAGCTAGATCATAAATAGGTTTAAGTGTCCTGTCTCTCTTCTTCAGGATTTTTTCCCACAGGCTTGGGATCAGTTCCCTTTCTTTTGTGCACTCAGTGATGCCATGTAGGTGCACAGGCATGTGAAGAACCAGACTCTTCCCCACACTCTTCCCACAGCACGTTATCACTTCTTTATCTAGAGACACATGAAACTTCTCTGGGTCTTGGTGCTTCTATCTCTAAGGAAGATTCAGGACACATTCATAAATGGGTCTGGGCTAAGCCATACGACATGGTAACCTGACGATACCAGATAGTCGTTCCTTTGTGCACAACTGGAGAGCAGGGATAATTCTGGAATGCTCCTTTCAGTGTCTGCTGCACTGTTCAGCATACAACCTGACCTTGGGTGAGCCAGAGAAGGAAGATGGAAGGAAGCCCTAGAATCACCCCATTACAGGGTGCCATTCAAATTTGCAGTTCAGGCCCCACCTGCCCTTTCTGTTAACTTTCTCCAGTTTTCAGGTACCTACCTTCGCTCTCTGTCAAGATTCATGGCTGTAGTGAGTGTAGTGTGTGTGTGTGTGTGTGTGTGTGTGTGTGTGTGTGTGTGTGTGTGAACATAGTCTTGAGACTTACTTCACCTTGTGTCAATCAGCAATATACCATCAGGTTTACGATGGACACATTTACTTATCAAATAAAAATGTTTGGCAGGAAGAGACACTATTCTGTTTTCATTCAGTTGTTGCACTGGTTGTCATCCCCAGACCCAGGATCTGAACACAGAGCTATGTGGCCAGCTCCCTTCAGAGGCAATCGACCTAACCACAACACCACCAGGGCATGACCAAGAATACTTTTCGTTCTTTCTATCTTATATGATTACAGTATACCAAAATATATTGTTCATGTATCAAGATCTCTTTCTGTATATTCATATTTAATATATTTTTCCCTCTAGGTTTTTTTTTTCTTTAGAACAATTCTTTAGAAGTCTTCCCATGGATTCAGCACACTCAAAATTGCAGACTAGCAAGATTGGAGCTTATCTCTTCCCTACAGGCACAACCAAATCACATACGGATACTAACCGAGGCCTTCAAAAACAGAAAAGGGAGATGAGAATTGAAGGATCAGCATCTACACAAGGAAAAGTGCTTTAAAAAGAAAAGGGAAAAGTAAGAAAAGCCAATGCACGATATTCTCAGGATTGATGCTGGGACACTGTGATGCAAAGTTCGGAGGGTCACCAAGTGAAACTAGACTCTTCGCGGGAACTAAAGCATTCGTGCCATACTGAGTGCCCAAACGTCTAAGAAACGCTCCCTAGAGGAATACTTGTATATCCTGGTGTGGGAAACAGAGGGGCTGTGTTTGTGACAACAACACGTTTCTGGCCACCCAAGAATGTAGGAGAGTAAGCAAAGTGAGTCAACAGATAAAGTACAGACAGATTAACTGAAGGATTTTCATTCATTGAACCAAAAACTTCAGCAGGAGGAATAAGAAAGAAATTTGAGGTGAACAGAGATGCTGCTCGGTGATCTTTCAGACTTTTTTTGTCACTGTGGTGCATACCACATTGGAATTAGGATTGGTAATGGGGGATGCCACATTGAAATAAGATCACAGATAGAAATCTGCCCCCTCTGCCATCAGCAGGACATGGTACAGTTTGTTTTCATGGCTCCCAAGGCAGAAATTGTCTCAAATGGTGCAACCTCTCCATGGGTAGCTGAGTGTTTTCATGCCAAGTTTTGTGTGAGCAGATTCCAGCTCTGCATCAGCAATTCTCTTAGAAAGAATCACAAATGTTTCCAAGAGTCTGAGAAACAACTACGCCTCCTCCTGATGGTTGCTGCTGACTCATACGTTAGCCTGCAGGCTAGTGCCACCAAGTCCTGGCAGCTGGAATTCCTGTGCTAGGCCTATACCCTATCACCTGAAATTCTAACACAAGACTATTACATCAAGGCAGAAATAAAAAGCCTTTTACCCTACTCCATTTATATAAACACGGGGTACCAAAAAATGAAGAAACAGAAATTTGCCTCAAATGATGACTCAAAACAAAATCCAAGAAAAATTCCTAAGGCAACAGAATTAATGAACCTACCTGAAGAAAGCTTCAGAGCCACAATCTTCATATTTCTCACTAAAATTAAGAAAACAATGAAAGAACAAAATAAGATCAACAATGACAGAGAAAATATGAGAACATCCCAAGCAGAATCTTTAAAACCAGCTAGAGAAAATTAAGTCATACAAGCAATTCCCCATTTATCAGTTGGAACTTCACAGGCCACATATGGAATAACATATATATGTACATATATATATATATGTGTGTGTATATATGTATACCAATGTGTGTATGTTTGTATGTATAGACATAGGCGTATAGGTGTATATATACAAATAGATACACACATGCACACATACACATATTTAAACTGCTGAGTGAAATTACTTTCAATCAAGAATATTCTACCCTACTAGGCCGTCATTTAGACTTAAAGGAATGATAAAGAACTTTCCAGAAAAACAGAGTAAAAGGAATTCATCGAGAGTAAGTCATTCTTGCAAGAAATACTCCAGCGATTTTTATAAAATGAATGAAAACTCAATCATAAGAAGCAAGACACCAAAATATAAAATAAATAGAGGAAGAGAAAAAAATGTAGATGCTGTGATGAGCTTGAAATTAACTTTCTTTCTATTTAAAATAACTTAGAAGCAAAATCAATAATGACTTACACTATTTGACTGGTGGGAATGCCTTTTATCCCAAAGACTAGAAATGTGTTATCAAGGATGTGGAGAAAATGAAACCTACAGCTTAGATCTCTATAATTTGTATTTCCTTTTATAAATCACACAACTGTATAGTTTGATCAATTATATGACAAGCAGTGCTGTATAATTAATTTTGGTCTCTATAGCAAACACACGTTTTTCATTCATCTTATCTCTTTATCAAGAGCCCTCACAATATTGACTTATTTTTGGAATTCAGTTGAGAGTAGTTACACAACTGGAAAAATTCATATCCATATTTTTCACTAGGCTTTTAGTGATTGAAGGTTTATTTTAATTAATTACATCCTTAACTACTGAGTCCTTCAGGAAAAAGTATTATTATCGATAACAAAAATAAGAAAACAAAAATAGATAAAGTAATTTTTGTAGTTCAAATAAAAAAGGTGAATAGTAGCGAGACTTTAAATGAATCCGAGATGAAGAAATAACAACGCTGAAAAGTGTGGCAAAATAATTTTAAACTAGTTTAAAGATGCAAAGGAGCTAAACTGTACATTTTTTCTTAGAAAGGTAATAAAACAACTACTTTTTCTAAGGATGAATTATAATATCCCTCTGTGCATCCCTCTTCGAATTCGAAAGACACATCTTCACCATGAAAACCTATCTTCAGCTTCTCTGGCCCATGATGGCAATAACCACAGTATGTGGGGCTATGATTGGTCTTCAATATTCATTAAATATGCATTAATAACCTGAGTGTGCAGTCTGGTGGATATGATGATTTAGCGTATACCCACCAACTGTTTTCTTAATCCTTTACCTTCCTTTGAAAATGAGTTTATCTGTCAGTCTTTGAACCTTGATTATTTTTGTACATTCCATCTTTCATTCTTTCAATGTCATCAAAATAATGCATGGTTTGTATGGAAACTGCTCTCCTAGCCTAGCAAGAACTGCTAACAAAGCAATCACACAGCAGATTATACAATCTCTGCATCAAACTGAAATAAGGCTTATTTCTGTTCTAGTCTAAGAATCTCATTTATCATTGCTACCTTATGAAGACTGTGATAATATATATGCATGATAAAATTGATTTTTATCATTAACAATGTGATTTCACTTTAATTTGCTCCTCGAAATAGACGTTTTCCACTTAGATTTAGTCAATAATTTAAAAGTGAACAATATATGTTCTTTAGAATTTCTGATTGAGTGCTTGTAAATGGCTTCAAAGAAGCTTTCTTCTAAGATGTAGTCTTTCCTTACTAGAGTAAACAAACGTTTCAATTTAAATATATCAGAATTAAGGAAATATAGATTTCCCCTAAGTTATAAAGATACTGTCCTTCATTTAATAGATATAAATTCTCATGTAATTTTTTCTTGTCTATTTGTGACACATTAAGCATGTTTAAAGATATCTAAGAAGGAAATCTTTCATGGAGCTATATTTATTGGACATAATTACTTTTGTGAGTAAGAATAAAATGCAGGGATTTCTGCTCTACTCATTGGAAGCTTCATCCCATGTGCCCAACACAGAAATGGGTATTATCATTCTTTTTGAATGACTGTGATAAATGATATTTTAATAGATTGAAAAATGCAAGTTCACACAATGTTTATGTGATACATTGAGCTGATATTTTAAGTAAAGTCATGCATGACTCCATAAATGAGGCTCTTAACCAATATGCTCGAGCACTTTCAAACTCATTCCATGAATTACATAGAAAGACATAATTTCTACTTCCGGGGAGGTATTTTGCTCTTCTAAGGGAAGAGAATGAGAGCCAAGGACTAGAAAATTAGATATGATGCAAGAAGGGGACAGATTGCGCACAGCAATCCAGTTAGGTTATGCTAAGTGTAGTTACATGCTTTGAAGAATTGATAGCAATTGCATTTTATTAAAAGACTATAGGAAACACAAAGTAGTGAGTGAATGAGATTATGCATCAGTATCATTAATACTTCCCAAGTCATAAGGCAAAGGTATAATTGAATATTATCTGAATATTTTTTAACATTTTGTTTTTAATGTTTTTGAAAAGAAGTAAGAATGAGAAATATCTGTGAAAAGACAAGACCCACACTGAGAGGAGATAAAAGTCTGGTGCGGACAGGAATATCCATTCTCAGGAAACTCATCTTCAACATCAAATTCTTCTAAGTCAGCTAGAATGAGCTACTACAGCAACTGGGATGGTGGTCTTAGCTACGGCCTTGGCAGTTTTGGCAGCTTGAGTTATGGTTGTAGTTCCAGCTATGGTCTTGGTGGCTATGGTGGTTATGGCTATGGCTACTTCAACCTCTCTTTTTATGGATGTTATTGGTCATCTGGATTTTTCATAGAGTGACATCTTCAAGCACCTGCCCTGGGTCAGTGAAGAAAACATCACATAAATAATTACAATCCTAATCTGTTTCCTCTATCTAGAATCTTATCCCTTATTCTAGCTAACCTCACTTCTGTGTTACTGACATACAGCTTCCTTCTTTATCCCTTCTGTACTATTTGTGTGCATATTGCCTAATAAACTTGTATTTTCAAAATCTGAAATTTTCCTTGTCTTTCTGTAGAAGATTTTGAACCTTCAAATTCAACTTAAAAATGATAATCACTCAGAATTTTGGAACTATTTCTTTGAAACAAATCTTTCTGTCTTCCATCATCGTCAGTGCTATCTTTGAGAGTTTATCTTGGGTCATCCAAGAAGATATTACCAAGCAAATGGCACATCAGTTTCAGTGGGGATCTTGCTTTCTGATAAGAATTTCTTCACTCAAGCTGTCTATTGTCATCTCTGCTACTCATATACCAATATCTGCTTTAATCCTCCTGTAACAATTATGACATAACATTGTAATAAGTTTTCTTCATAGATGTATAAAATTTGACTGTATTGCTTTTATTAATTTTAAGGCATTGCTATAGATTAAATGTTCTGCCTACCCACCCCCCAATTTATATCTTGAACATTTATCCTAATGTGATTGTATTTGAACATGCATCTTTGGGGGGCTCTTCAGAGAGCAGAGCCCTCCTGAATAGGGTTGTCTCCTTCACTAGACAGACACTGGAGAGCAGCCTCACTTCTACCCTGGTCAGACACAGCAGGAAGACAGCTGTCTATGAACACAGAAGATTTTCTCCAGACTCCCAAACTCCCAGCACTTTCATATGGATTGTTTGGCCTCTAGAACTGTGAATAATAAATTTCTGTTCTTTTTAGCTTGCTAAGTCGATGATACTCTTTAAAAGAGATCCAAATGGGCTAAACCAGCACTTGAGTTTTAACATGTTCTAGATAATGAAATTTTTGCATTTAAATAATAATTTTATTATTCCTTGTGTATAGGATATTGAAATCACACCTCAGTCTGTGTGCATTTCATATCACACCCACCACCAGAGTCCTAGTGCCCTTTATCACCATCAACTTTTTCTTTCCTTTCTACCCTCCCTTTCCATGATCCTGCTACTTACTGACTTGCGTCCTATGAGGGTTTTCTTTGTTCTTGTTGTTTTGTTTTTCAGTAGGATTTTGTCTGTTCATTTGTTTTGTTTCATTATATTCCATGCATCAGTAAAATCATCCAGTGTGTTTTTTCTTTCTGCCTTTTTTATTTAATATGATCCCCTCCAGTTCCATCCAGATTGTTGTAAAATGTACAATTTCATCTTTTATGTCAACTTCATAGAATTCCATTGAGTCTATATACATCAGCTTCTTTATTTAGTCTTCTGTTGACACTCAGTTTATCTCTATGTCTTGGGTATTATGATGTATGTTTTTAAATGTAGGGGTGCAGATATTGATTTTTTTCTGTTTAGAGTTTTAATATACTCTGGGTATAATCCTAGGAGTGGGATTGCTGGATGGAACGGTAGATGCATCTTTAATTTTTTGTGGAATCCCCATACTGTTTTCCAAAGAGGTTGCACTAATTCATATTTCCATGTGCAGTATAAGAGAGTTCCCTTTTCTCCATAAGTTCTCCAACAGTTGTTGCTTCTAGTATTTTTGTTACAGGCCATGCTCACTGGCATGAGGTAGTAATCTCACTTCCATTTTTATTTGCATTTCTTTATGAGTGATGCATGTCATTTTTAAGTGTTTGCAGATGATCAGTGTGTCTTCTTTAGAGAGGTGTCTGTTTAGTTCTCTGTCCCTTTTTAAGTGGGTCATTTAATATTTTGTTATTGAGATGTATGAGATCCTTATATATTTTGGAAGATAGACTTTTATCTGATGTATGTTGTGTGAATATCTTCTCCAAATTGGTGGGTTATCTTTTTGTTTTAGTGGTGTTTTCTTTTTGCTGAACATTTTCAGTTTGATGTAATAGCATGCGTTAACTTTCACTTTGTTTTGTTTTGTCATAGGTGTTTATTCCCTCAAGATACATTTAAGGCTGATGTCATGGAGATGTTTTCCTACGTTTTTCTCTATGTAATTATAGCTTCCAGCCTTAGGTCCATGTCTTGGATCCATTTTCACTTAATTCTTTGTATGGAGTTAATGTGTAATCCATTTTCATTTTTTTACAGGTGTCTATCTAATTTTCCCCAAATTTTTGCATTTAAAATATTTCCTCCCTGTGAATACTTACTTCACACCAATGTGAAAACATAGACGTTTTCAGAACACTTATTGTTTAGTAACTATGATTTATATTCAGATTTGGCTTTATGTTATTTTAGGATACTTCAGCAAAATAAATAATTTAGTCATGCCAAATATATTTGACAGTGTACATAATTTTTATTGATGTGCTGACACTGGCTAAGACAAGCTTAAAAGAACAATTTTTAAGTATTTAATGTAACTTCACTGCTTTAATTGGGAGAGACCATGGTCACAGTCTTTAAAGCACATAAATTAAATTAAAAAATTAGATATTTTTATTTAGTTTTAACACTGATGACATATATTCTACATTAAGTACAATATGTAGTTACAAACTTCCAAATGCAAAAAGGATGTTTCTTTACTTTTATGTGTGATTTGAATTTATTCTATGGCTAATATTGTCTTAGTTAAGTAAGGAAAAGATAGTTTCGCATCTTTTCCTGTCTGTAGTGTGCCTCAGTGCCACTGTGTCGAAAAATTATTAGACTCCAATAATATCATCTTTAGTGAAAGTTTTGAGAGCCTGAGATTTCCATATATTCTTTCTTTTTTTATTATTTCAGGACTATAATTTTTATCAGTATGTATTTTTATATGTGATCCTTTACTTTCCTTACTTACAGGCATGGATTTCAAATAAATGTTCTTGTTCTGGATAGCTATTGGCATTTCTTCCTGATTTAAGTCTTGATAGTAGTATTTCAAGCCATGTTCTTGGCTTCCTCTAATCAATTCCGTGAACATACATTGACTCATGCCTCAAACGCTGGCTTCCCGATATCCTGACCATCAATTCTGAATTCCAAAAAATATAAAAGAATGTGCAACTGACTGAGGTGTGCAGGGCTTCATTAAACTCTAGTGATTCTCAGTGTCCTCATAACAACACCAGTATTAATACAATGTAACAATTTTTTCTAGTTTTGATGATTCATTTAGTGAGGGCAGCTAAGATTGGTCTCCTACAGATTTCAACCAAAAGTTAGATTTTTCAATCAGTTTTAACGCAAATATTCACCGAAAAATAAACCTTGAAAAATATGTGTATATATATATATATATATATATATACTCAAATATATATGTATATATGCATATATTTATGGATTAAGCAACAAAATATTTGGAATTTACTTTCAAATAATACAGGAGAGTGGCAATGGTAAAGAGTTGAAAGGAGATATAACAAGCCAAGATGTTAATAATTTAAGTTAGGACATATGGGTACCTGTAATAGACTATTGTCTTTTCTATAGATATGTGTGTGTCATATATTAGATATATACATATAAATTTATCATAGCAAAATACTTGAGTACAAAAATACTCAAATTACTTGAGTATGTGTATAGGACTAAAATAATAAGCAAAGATGAAACAAAAAATAAGACATTATAAAAATTGCTATTTTATTTGCACCTTGAAAGAAGTTAGAATATGGCATGGTTGCATAAAACATAATGGATTAAAAAGGTCAATATTTGTATTTCATGATGATATAAATAATATAACAATAATGCTATAAGAAATCTTGAGGGTCTGATATGCTATGTGGCTCAAATGTTAGGTTCAGTGGATGCAGTCCACATACATTCCATGTACCCTGTTTTTTTCACCCAGGGTCAGCAGAAACAACCATCAGCGACAAATAGGTTAATAAAATGTTTCTTTCTCCTCTCTCCTCCTGTCTTTCTCCTTATCTGTTTGCCTTCATATTTTCTGAACTTTTAAAAATACAGCAATTTAAGGATTGATATTAGCAATTCGTAGAGTGAAAGCAGATTTTTACATTCACATTGTGTGAATTTTTGAGGGAAGATTTGGAAACAGCAAGAATTACATTTGCCAAAATAAATAAAAAAAACAAAAAAAAATATTTGCCAGCAAAAAGCTGTGTAGAAGTCAAGACATGTTGTACAGAGGCTTTCTGTCATCCTCTCTAGTAAGGCTTGATGATTGGCATACAAAGGAAAGTAATTTTAAAGAGAAATATTTCAAAATAGTCAATCAGTCTAGCAATATTAGTGATGAGAAAGAAGCATGTTCTGAGACTCAGTCACTTTGGAGAAAGTTATTATGACAGGTGAGGAAAAACTACTAGCAGAAGAGGCGTGCTTATAGAAAGAAAGTCATTTGCTTCCAAATAACTTGGATTTATGTTGTGTGTTAGATTTACAAATGAATATTTTTGGCAATATTATTTGTTAATGTTGCAACATAATTATTGTGTGTAGTATAATTTCAACATAATCTAATGCAATTTGACCAACATACTATCCAGGGAGTCAGAATATTGTATTTTATGGACACATTCTGGCTCTTACTGCAAAATTATACAATTTTGCATAACTTGATATGTATTATTGTTTATTAAATTTTGAAAAAGAAACAAAACATAATAGCACAAATTGAAACCATACTGTAGGCAAAGTGGAGGAAGCATCAGTTGAAAAATCTGCACTCTTACCAAAGCAAGAAATGAGGTGCCTGATGAAAAGTTTTTGAGTATTACATTGCAAATGTAGATGACGATGCGATTATTAGCTTTTAAAATAAAACTTATTTTCCATGTAAATATTAATTCTTGTATACAAAAATTGAATACATTCAAAGAAAAATTGATTTCATATATGCTTGGAGTAACCCTCAAACAATATAAGTAGCCTTTATGGTACTTTTTTAAATAAAAGATTAATCAGAGAACATGAAGCTTACATGTTTTGGCTTGACACACCTTCACTGCAAAAGTCATATGGACTGGTTTCTTTACACTCTTCACTCTTAGGAAATCTGTTTCTCTATCATGCCAAAACTACAGTCATTGACAAGATGAAGCATTGTCAGGACAGCTACTGTGTCCTTAGATTTGATATTCGTTATCTTTGCTAAGTTTTTAGCACTACCATTGGGGTTCAAAAGACCATGATAGTTACAGCAGTGGCAAATGCCTTCCCTACATTGATGACCAGGACTTGGTGTTCTCCTTTTTCTTTAAAACTTGTTTACATCATAGGATCTCAGAGCTGCACATTGTCATGGGTTAGCTCTTCTTGAGTAAGGTCCTCATTAAGTTAACATTTGAGGACATGTTTGTAATTAAAAGAGATGGCTCTTAGGTCTTTGAAATAGTCATGCTTGTAGAAGGTATATCTCAAAGGGCCAGAGAAGAGAGTTGCAATTTTTTCTAAGTAAAGGAAATTCAAGAGTCTATAGGCAGATTTTCGCTGACAAAAGAGTAGTTTCTGCAATATTGAACTTTCCCAGGTAATCATTTAAAGAGAGCTTAAAGCTGCTCTTTTTGTGGATCGAGGTTGAGGTCTCATTGAAAGTTATGTGCATGTGGTCTCGCTCTCAAAATGTCTTATACTGTGAGAAATATTTTCAGAGCATGCTTGATGTATGGGTAATTGAAACCCGGGAGAGAAAAACTGCAGTTAAGGGGAGACTACTGTACCAAGAAGTATTACCATGTATTCTGAAATTAGCCTTCTCTGCTCTCCTTATGTGGGTACCTTGAGGATTTGCCCCTTCCATAAGGGACAGGTAAAGACAAGGTTCTGAAAGGGCTGTAGGCCCCACCTCTATTCAGAGAAACTTGCTGACTGTCTTCCACCCCACCCCTCCCCACCTCTTTTCTTGGCAACTTGGCCTTTCCTTTCTGAGTTCCTTAACAGGTTCAAATTAAGTTTCACTCTCTGTTAAATAGAGACATCACTGATGACTTTAGAGATGAGTGGACATGGTATCAGTCTAACACAGGACCCGAGATAGGAGGATCAGTCACGTCTTCCTCATTTCTTCCCTTGCCTCTTTTGTCAACCTCCTAGCCTTTTAAGAATTTTCAGGTCGCTGTTTCTTTTCTCTTAAAACTGTGATAGTAATTGATCAGTAAGCCCTATCATGATACAGAGTCACATTGTGACATAATTTTCTAGCCTCTACCCACTTCACTGAAAAGGATTGTATTAACGGTGGTCCTTTTGGACAGTGTGGCAAACTAGTGGTATCTCTATGGAACACAAGGAGGACCTGTGGCCACTATAGAGGCTTATCACTTTGCCTTAGAGCACTGTTTTGGATTTCCCCAAGAATAAAAGAGGAACTGTGTGAGCACAGCCATCTCTATCATGATCTCACACTCTGGGCAGCCGACCATCTCCTGGCTATGTTAAGGCTACCATTGTCAATTCAGCTCCCAAACCTTTTTCTTAATCCCCTGGATGGAGTGAAGGGAAAATCAGAGCTTCTCTGTTTTCTGATGCTGACCAGGAAATGGCACCAGGAGCAAGAAGGTGTGAGGAAACCAGAGTGGAGTCTTCTGTGTCAGGACTGTCAGTTAAGAGCAAGGGCGACAGAGCAGCTGGTTTCCTGCTGCCAGCACCCCAGTGGATGCAGCCGCATTAGAGTCAAGGAACCCTTAGGACTGGCCATCATGAGTACTTTTTAGGACTCATATTATGTGTGAGTCCTAATCAAAATCTGTAGACACTCACAGGAAAGAGTGAGCTTTAAGAATTTCAGGTGAGGCTTATTTTGTCCCCAAGCTCTTTAGTTACCACAGTTTGGTCTGATTTTACCAAAGCTGCTAAAAAACACATTGACCTTGCTATTCACCAATGAGACACTGGCTGAAAACCAGTCCTGAGATGTTTCTAAAGCGTTTTTTTCCTGTGCTTTAGGAGGACTTTGTGTATTCACATTAAAAATTATTATATACATGTTGTCATTACCAAGATGTTTTCTTTGAGAAGTTTTGGTCACTTCACTTTTGGCGATGATGCTCATTCAATGTGACAGTGAATGATAGTGGTATTTATAAGATGGTGTGAATATTTCATCTACTGCTATAGTCTTTAAGCAGTCTTTCTGCAAATGGGAACTTAGGGAAAAAAATCAAAGCCAGAAAGTGACAAGCTTTCAGGCAATCATAGACTGTGAATCTCCATCATCCCCATTCTTTAGCTTCCGGTATTGATAAGCGTCAGCCAAGAGGGGAGAGTTGTCATTTTGATGCGAAGATTATACCCTGGCTCCTTCAGAGATGTTCTCTTGTTCCTTTGCCAAGTTTGCAACGAGTGTTGAAGGTGAAATCTTTTGGTTTTCATAAGTTTTAAATTCCCACACTCAGCTAAAATCTATGTGGTGCTATTGTGAATTTCTCAGATGCATATGGAAACTGAACACATAATAAGTCACCACCTTATTCATTCGGGGTGTGAGGATTTACACTTTTATGTTCTTACTCAACTTATCGTATTAGAAGGAGAAAAGATTAAATCACAGTTAGAGGTCAGGTATTTTTAAATATTTCTTTAGTTTGCACAATTAATGGAAGATCAAAGATTGAAGTGCATGGTTTTAAAGAATTACTTGTTTGTGTTTTCCTTTAAATTCTCGTTATTTCTTTTAAATAGCTTTGGTAACTTTGGTAGCTTAAACATTCCGTTGCACTCTACATTGTGTCAAGAACATAGATTTTAAATCAATTGTTGCTTCAAGTACTTGTAAGACCTGTCTCTTAAGAAAGTGTCTGTTTTCGGTTCTCTGTGGTATTGTGCTTGAGTGAAGTAAGGAATAACATTGTGCCTTGGGCTCTGATATCATCCTAAGAGTTGGAACCAAGAGCTTTTCTTCATCGTTTTTACTCAATACTGAAGTGGTTTAGAATGGATATACTTTATTTCAGTACAAGATGCTATTTGCTATTTTTTCTAGAAATGTACATCTTCAGGTTTGTCTATCATATTTTTGGACCTGCAATAACATTTTTACGTTAGAGAATTTCTTTTAAAATGTAAATGATCATACTCTTGTCTGTTGGTTTCCGAAACTTCAACAACCTATGAACTAAAATACCATCGTGGACTGGTGGGGGAGTATTGAATGCCTAGGCAGTCAAATGGTGCCCATTATGATCTTTGATTTCATGCTTCCTAACTGATAGTTTTTAAAAAGTATAACGCGATAGATGGAGTGGTTGATAGAGGCACAAGGAGAGGTGTTTTATCGCATATGTGGGTTCTTCCCTTCTGTTGGAATTTCCACAGCCTATAGCAAAGATTAAATCCAAAGTATAGAAACTAAGGTGAAAATTATTTGCCCAGTATTGAATATTTACTTGACTTTAACTAAATAGATTGGGGAGAATCGTAACAAGTTGAACTGGGATGTGAGCAAGAGGCAGCAGAGTCATAGAGGAACCCCCCTGAGATTGTTCTTTTGATGTCTAAAGAGCACAGCTAGCACCTTCCATCTTTATCACGTATCTCTGATTAGACTTGGCAAAATCCTTAGTGACCCCTATTTCCCATGACAGGGACATCACCAAAGAGAACCATTGTCTTGCGGTCAGAGAAGTAGAAATGTGTGTGTGTTTGTGTGTTTGGGTTTGGAGGCACATGCACTTGTGTGCTCATGTGTTTAAGCAGGTATTAGGGTTCATTTATAGAATGATATATTGCTTAGAACCAATCTATACAACCCACGTGTATTTGGCTGGAGACTTGAGAATGGTCATAGTTATTATTTAACAGTTTTATGGTGGAGAATCAAACAGTAAAATATTGAGAGCCACAGGCTTAAGTAGCAGTGGCCCCACTCTTGGGCCTGGGGTTCAACCCTATAAAAAAACAGGGATAATATACCATATGTCTCTAAGTCATCCCTGCGTCCTGTGCTTCTTATTTCTGTGGTGTTAATTATACCACAGACCTACTCTCTCTTCTCTTCTGCTAATCTAAATCCTATTCTTGAAAGATCAACAAAGATCAATTGATCAAGGAAGATCAATTTCAAGTGACTTGTCTTTCATAAAGAAACAGGGCTACTTTAGCTCATGGTGGTTCCCTATTCCCCTGTACTTATGCACGTGATCAGTAATCCCCTTTCTGTGAGTATTCATCAGCCCCTGATGTTTATTTGTATGTTGTCCTTTTGTTGCTGTTATTTAGCCATCATTTTCACTAACGCCTCCAGCAGGTGCATTTTATTTCCAAACATGAGATGTAGAGCAAGCCATCCTGGGAGCATTTCTGTTATCTGTATCAATTAACCAGCTCTAGTGTTCATGGGCAAGATTTACTATTAAACATGCACTAGTTGATTGTAAGATACTTGCATGCAGACAGTAAGCATCTTGATATTCTTTTGCAGTTCATTGGTTCTGCATGTAGCAAGGCACTGACTTAAGGTTTTACCTAAGGACTGTATATGAGATGGTGATTGGATACTCCACTGATCAGGTACAGAAAAGCATGTTCATTCTTCTCATTCTTCCCTGCTAGTGAGCATGTACCAAGCATTGTGGTAGGTAGTGTGCACATATTAACTCATTTAATCTTCACATCCTCTTTAGGTTAGCTTCTGTTTACATTGTACAGGTGACTAAATGGCTCAAAGGGTTTGAGTAACCTTCCTGAGGTCTCATGGTCAGTCAAGGAGAACTTGAATTTGAACGCAGGCCTGAGTAACTCTCTCAAATTAAGAAACAACTTTATTAAGTTGTTTATTTTGGTTTTTCACTCTGGTCCTGGTCTTGAACCTGGGTCCTTTGTGTGGCACTTTATGTGGTCCACACAGCAGTGTCTCAGCTGTCTGAGCCACAGGGGTGCACCCCTCAAGAGTTACTTATATCACATATTTACACCATACTGGATTCCCATGCGTACAAACTCATACTCGAGTTTTTGCTTTATTTTGTGATCATTTTGTCACTGATTAATAGTCATTTCTGTGTTAACACCTTTACTTGACTGAAGCATCTTTTTGGATATTTGGACATCATAGTTGGCAACTCAGAATTGTCAAAGGAAACCTTCATGGGAGAGAAGTGCTACCAACTATAAATGGTAGGGTAGGTGGGGAATGGGAAATGACAGCATGGGTGAATTTTGGCATCAGATGTCAGAGATTGTCCTTTTTGGATTGCTAATCTAGAGTTAATGGTTTGGCTTTTGTGTCCTTATCTGGATAATGAAGAAATGATTCATGACAATATATTCTTGACTAGTATGTGGATTTGCTAACTTTTGCTAACCTTCCCAAGCTAATGTTGTCTTAAGATTTAAGACATTTGAATCACCTCTCCAGACTTATGGAGTGATTTGAACCATAAGAGAAATCTCCCTTCTTATTGTGTCTTCATTTTTTTAAGAAAGAAGGACTTTTTAAAAAATGTATTTAACTATTCATTTTGTCTGTTCATGCTCCCCCAGCCCTTCCCACAACCCCATTACATGTCATGAATGTGGGTCCTTGTTATCTATGTGGACTATGCCCAGCAGACTTACCTGCCAAGTCAACAAGACAAACTTTCTTCATGTCTTTTTATATCAGTCTGAGCTAAAACAGTCCATTATTTATTTCCCAATAGGCATGCATCAAGAGTCACCTGGGATTTATAAATATCATGACGTTTGGCCCACAAGAGGACTAATGTGTCATGGAAGGGCCTGTTGAGGAGTCTGCATTTTCAAAGAACTTCCAGGGAAACCATAAAGCACACTTGTGGTTAAGGTGGCACTGTTAAACAGCTCTAAGTAATTCATTCCCAGCTTGCTCATGACTGTAGGTTTCTACTTTTATAGGGTTGAAAAGATTTCATAAGCAAAAATACAGGATGCCCAGTTACACTTCAATTTCCGAGAAACACTGGGTATTTTTCTATTCAGATACATGTCCTATGCAATCTGCTTTTATCTCATCTGGCAACTTTCATGCTGTAGAGAGCCAGGACCAACTTATTGCTCTTTCTCTAGTGTTAATATCCAAGGGTCAGAAAGAACCCCGAGAGAAAGAGGGGTTTGTGGCAGCTGCTTTTGTCTGTTTACCGGTGTCTTGATCCTTTTGAGGACCATTTTATTAGAAGTTTGAAGATGTCTCTTTTGATCTTTAATTCTTTTTTTCACTCTGCAGTGCTGCATTCACTTTTATTCCTTAAATAACTAGAAGGACTTTCTTAAAAGAGTGAAAAGGAATTTAGCCCCATGACTTAAGCCATCACTTCATGTGGAAATCTGCTCCAGTGTTTCTCATGTGGGAACAACCACCTTCTGAATTGTAGAACTTTATTTTCATGAGACACTTTTATGTAATCTCACAACTCCCCACCCACCAATTTGTTGTCTTCCTGAATAGTTCTTTCAAATGAAATCTTTTCTTTTGTAGTTGAACTCCATCTATTTAATCTCCTTTGGAATATCTTTTTATAACCCAGGATATACCAAGTAAGGTAGGGAATAAAGGCATTGGCTCCTGTTCAAAATGCAGGACCAGATTGCTGCCAAGGATACCTGAATTCATTTGTACTGAAATAATCTCTGGGGACCTCCCATGCTGTGTATAGCCTGAGTTGGCAGAAAAGCCCTGTGATCATTAGATAAGCAACTATTTTCTCTTTGACTTTTACTTAATAAGTTATCAGATGTGATTTTCTATGCACTTGACAGGCACACTTGTGAATTTGGCAGATTCTAGCACAGAGACTGTAACAAGTATTTGAGATTGCCAAGGGAATAGTTCAGCTTAATGGACCCAATGGTATCAGTGTGAAGGTGTTTATTCCCCCGCAAACTTTGCTGCTTTTTACCATTTCACTGGGCTCTTGAAACCAGAACTCAGATCATCTTCCACCATCCATATGTCTAAAGCAAGCCCACTGTTAATACAAGCAGGTAAATATTGAATGTCAGAATACTCAGGGTACCTTGGAATAGAGTGGTATGGGTGGCGGAAAAGGAAACTATGGCAAGTTTGTCAGAAATTATCACCTATGACAGATGGACATCTGAGGCTTCAAAAAATTGAGTGAATTTCTTAAAAACACAGCTAGTTGGGACACACTTGATACGGGAAGTCATCCTGATTCTAGTCCAAATATACTGAAATGCGTTCTTAGGTTTACACACGTCCTGTATGGAATTGGCATGGAACTTGGCCAATGAGTAAATTTTCTCAGTACTTTCAAATCAGATTTCTGCTCTTTTTTCCAAATCCTGGAAGACATGTGAGAAATAAGATTTATATCCATAATAAAATATTGTTCAATTTAAGAAACAGATATCCAAATCTTAAAAATTGTGTTTTCCTGACCTTTCAAAGCCTGTAACTTTACATGGGCTCACCATCATCTCTTTCCTATGCAGGCCACTGTGGTGAAGAGGTGATGGATAGATCATCAGTCCAGTGGATCTAGTCACAGTTGCAACCTCCTTCATTCTATCAACAGTTTTCTATCAACACCTTCCTGGCTGCAAAAGGCCATCAAAGTGCACACCAACCCCATTTTACCACATCCGTGGGCAAACTCCTGTGTAAGAAAAATGAAGTCAGAATACCAAGTAGGGCTCACTTTTAACTGACAGCAGCTCCATCAGTTGTTCTGAAGCTCCTCATGTGAGAATTATAAATCTGTACTTTGCATCCTTTCATATTGCTAAGGTAAATGGAGATGGTGCTTTCTGGATATTTTTCACCAGCAGCACCCAGAAAAGCGTGATGACAACCCACCCAATGCAGTAGACATCCACGCCCTTCTTCAATTTCCTACTTTTTATTTAACCTGCATTAACTAGTGATATATAGGTAAGTCTCCTAGTAAAATGGTATGTTTATGTGTTCCAGACATTTTAAGGGAAACCATGGAGAAACACCTTTGGTGGTTTTGCTTATTTGTTTTTCTGTTTGCTCAGAGCTCAGGAGCTGTTATCATTTGAGAAAAGAAAGACATTTCATCTGAGCTCTCTGATAGACATAATGTTGTCTATTTCCCACACCCGCTTTGGCAACTGATACTGTCTCTGACTTTCTTCTTAACCCATGTGTCTTGTGCTTTCTTGTCTTGCCAGAAAAAAGAAGAATTTGACATTCTTCACGAAATTATATTTTTATTGCCCTAATTGGACATGGTCTAAAAGAAGATTCCTAAATGACAAATATCCGAAGGAATTAAATGGTTCCATTACAAATTTAAAAATTCATAATTCTGTTATCCAAGATATATATGTATATATATTTGCATAAAATGTTGTATTGCCTTAGCCACGGTAAACAAATGTACTGTTGGTTACAGAAAAAGAATATTTTAAAGAAGTTTAGTGAGCAGAGAACATTTTACAAAAGGAGAAAATGTGTTTCTCTTTATCGATTCATAAAGTTCTTTTAAAATATGATGTTTTAAATGTTATTTTTAAGGAAACGTGGAAAATATGTCACTCTACAGTGACATCATTTTACTCCCGATCTTTGTGGATCTCATAGGTGTATTTATTCAGATAACAAAGGACCTACAGTTTTGAAGAAGCAGAGAAACAGGAGGAATTGTTAAGACGTGTATTAGTTTGCTTTTATTTATTTAGTTAGTTTTTAAGAAAGGTGCAGGTAGGAATGAAGGCGAGTAGTCAGGAAAAGAGAGGGGAAAAACACTTCATTTAATTTTATTTAGTTGTAGATCTTGGTGGTCCCCAGCCCCTTAGGGGGTGCTGAGTTGGCTAATTTTGATAGTCACCATATTCTCTCTTTACCTCTCTTAAGATAATTCATGTCCTGCTTATTGCTGATATAAGATGATCTAACAAGAATATTACCAAGATTAAATAATTTAAATACTGACACTGACCTTCCTAAGCTTAAAAAATTTATTTAGACATGTTTTGCACAGTGCATCATTTCTCACTTTGACTATATAATTCAACACTTCTTATTGATTATATCAAGTTATGGATCCATCACCATCAATCATTATCAGAGTTATTTTTGTTTTGTTTTTTTATCACTGCATGATGATCCCTCCTGCCTCTTTGCTATGAATCCCTCCTTCGTCTTCCCTCCCCCAGTACTTCCTCCTGGGAAACCTCTGATTTGTTCTCTGTCTTCTTACATTTTGTTTTTCTATATATTTCTATAAATTCAATCATGCAATATGTGGTTTCTAGTATATGGTTCCTGTATTGAACAAAATGTTTCTGAGAGTCATCCAGGTCTTTGCATGTATCCAGACTTCCTTTTTGTTGCAAGAATTCCATTGCATGGATATGCAACGTTTGGTCTATCCACCGGCCAGCTTATGGACATTAAGGATTCTTATGAATCATGCTTCTAAGAACATTCTTGTGAAAGTATTTGTGTGGATGTATATACGCATTTCTTTTGGTTAGATAGGTTAACTTTAGGTTTATCTTTTAAAGAAACTTACCCAACAAACCATTATCCAAAGTGGCTAAGCTATTTTACATTCCCTTCTGCAAGTAGAAGAGTTTCAATTTCTCAACTTCCCCACTAAGTGCCTGTCTCTTCTATGAGAGCCATTGTAGAGAGTGTGAAGAGGTATTTCATTGAGGTTTTGTTTGTATTCCCCTACTAATGTAGAGTCCCCTGTAGCTTTTATAGGCTTAATTCTGTAATTTTTAAGGCCTCTGTTTAAGAAAGACATGTGAAGAATCCACAGTACCTTTGATGGACTCTGACTTCCATTTCACAGATATTTGAGAAAAGAAGTTAAATACATTTATTTTTACCCAGAGTGACTAGAAAAATAACTTTGCTGATGAGATCATAAAATGTGTAATAAGTTTACTCCAGAGAGACTTCAGGAGACCTGACATCTTCCACTAACTGTGACATTGATTCTGAGAACTGGATACACAACAAAGTGTTGGGAAGCACTCAAATAAAATAATTCATTTAGAAATGGTAGAAGGTAAAAGGCTGTATAAATAAATGTCCAATGCTTGAATTTCTACTAACTGATTTATAATTCATATTCCTGTATCCATCAAACCTAAGAATCTAATACCACCTTTTTTAAAAGAGGGATGAAGCAGGCAGAAATAAAGACAGCAGAAGGGAGAGAGATGGAATAGGAGCATTTTATTTAGTCATGCACTCTAGTTGTTTTCCTTTGTCTGAGCCTTAAACCTGGAACCCTGGGCTAATATATGGACCATGCCCCAGGTGGGGGCTTAACATCTGAGCCATGAGGGCTTGCCACACTACATTGTAGAAGAAAGGAAGCTGCACCCCCAGTTTCTAGACACTGTGGACCAACAGTGGCAACCAAGTCATCAGGTCCCTGGCAGTCTAGATTGGCTGGAAGCTACTGACCAGATAGAATGGCTTTTTCTTTTCACCTGAAAATGGAACTCTATGTGTATTTTGCAAATATGTGAATCCTGTGCATTGCCCATGTGAGGAATTCACAAATGAATAACTGAATTCTGTTAGTAATTCCTATTCTAATTTCACCTCCCCCTCTCCTCACCATTAAAAGTGTACTCCCAAAGTATTTTGGGCTCAGATTCTATAATCTCACCCACTCATAATAAAGTTGTCTTCACCATTTCTGAAGAGCACCCCTTTGGCTTTGTAGCTTGAGGGAGAGGCAACAATACCATCCTAAAGCATCAAAGTTTAAGGAAGAAGAAACCCTGCTATATGAACATAAAATGCAATAGCAACTCTCGAAAGAGAAATAATAATAATAATTCAAGAACAGAACAATTGTGTTTTTTTTTTCTGTGGTTTGATATTGTGTTTATGTTTCATTAGGTATCTCTTCAAAATGTCAAGGAACACGTGCAGCAGGGTCTTTTAAAATAAAGCTTTTAATAACTTCTGAAGAGAAAAGGGCCTACGGCTTTTGTCAACCTAGAGAACAGACTTGTGACCCTCAATGGAGATTAAGTTTTCAGAAAGGAGAAATTAGCTCCTGCCTCTGTACTTCTGATTAAGCATAAAATACAAATTCTAATAAATTACCATTTATCCTAACTGACTTTTAAACTGCTTGCAAAATATTATACTAATTGCAGCATTGGACGGTGAGACAAAGATAGAGACATGTCTGGGACAGAGGACAGCATGAGACCATTGGTAAATAGTTAGATGAGACCTCTCCACACTTCCCAGCTGTTTGGTTCACGCTTGTCGTCCTGGCTCTTGGCAACTTTTGTGTCTTCGTTCCCATCCTGCCTGGTGCCTGGAAGCAAATCACCTTTGGTGTATCTTTCAGTGCTGTCTGTATGGGGAGGGTGGAATCAGCAATGGGCAGTGTGACTGGACCCATGGAGAGGACCTCATCATTGGGTTTTTAACAGGTAATGGATCTTTAGCATTGGATTACTGTGTCGGCTTTGGTCGCCAGTGCTTCTGCAGACACTATTTGCTCTAATTTGTCTAATTGATTAGAATGAAGGATTCACACGACATCCAATTATCTTTCGAATGTTAATGGGCTCTGTAGTGGATGCCCTCCCATTCCTCCTGGGTGTGTGATCTCTTCTCAGGGCTCGTTGCAGTTACTGAGCTTTGCAGAGTTCACTTCTGGCTTGTTAAATGTCTCCATTGTTTGCCTTTTTAATATTTCTGTGTTTATTTCCTTTTGTCGTTTCTGTACATCAGGATGGAAATTTAGGCCATTCATTATCTTTCTAATATATTTAGAAATATAAGTCTCTCCTTAGCACACACATAGGTACAGAAACGCACATTCACATGCACTCACAGACTCACATGGACAAGAATGCATGAATGAATGTCATGATGCAGAGATCATGATTACAGCACTTTCTGGCTCACCCTCCTCTGTCCCTTGAACTGAGTGATCAGTGTCTCCCAGGGTCTTGGTCTTCAGTCTTTAGTGCCTGGGGAGGACAGGGCATGGGGGTATGCGGGACATGTAGCCATGCTGCCCTGAACCGTTCCCACATTTCTGTGTATATGAAATGTATGTGTTCTGTCCCGGTGGCTAGGTGAGGAGAATCCTCTGGTGTCCATGATGAATTCTGATGTGAGACATGATTTGCAGTGGTCAGTTCACTTGAGAAGGCAGAGGGCTGGGAAAGGATCCACAGTGGGACCTGTCAGGTTGCTAGGGCCTGAAGTACAGGGAAGCTGTCCCTGACAGAACAATCCCCTGAAAACTTGAGAACAGATCTTTGCCTGGTGAGACCCAAATCTGCCACTCCAGTGGGGTCCCACAGGCCCACCACATGGGGGTGGGGCAACACGTGGGTTAGGGAGGGGGTCCAAGCCTGGAATCGTGACCTGCTTCGGGTGGTGAAGTGGGGCGGCCCCGGGAGACTCTCGCGGTGGCATACAGGCTCCCTTCAGGGCCACACTGGAGTCCAGCCTGGGCTACTGATTGGAGAGGTCCTCTGGCTGCAGCCCTTCCATCTCACTTCCGGGAGACCGTTGCTGCCCTCCCTCACACTGGCCCCCGAGTCAGCTGTATCTTCTCCTGGAGCAGGGCAGAGCTGCGTCGGCACACAGGCTACTGTCAGTAGAGTGGGGACATGGCAACTCCCCTTGGTGACGACGGCTAGTGTCCCAGTGTGGGTACAGGCTCTAGAAAGTTTCTACGAGCCACACTCCCTGCTCGTTCACCTCAATTCTGAAGTTCTAGAAGGGATCCATTGGAAAGGCCTACAGGGAGACCGTTTCTCAGCCCTTGGCTAGGGGACATGCTTTTCCGTGGGAGAGCTTTGACTGGGCCAGGATTGGCAATCAGGCTGCAGTTTCTGCTCTACCCACAGGGAAGCACTCTCAGGGAGCACTGAGACTTGGAACGGCCTACTCACCGTAATCCAGTGGGTGGGGTATTGGATGGGTGGGCTTTCTGGCTGCGCACCATGCCGTGGGCCGGATTTCCACTGTGTGAAACCCAGTCTCTGTTTTGAAATGATTGTGGGAGGGCTTTCATATCTTTGGATGTTTTCAAGTTAGGGCGGCACCCATAGCATTTTCCCCGGGTGGGCTCAGCTCAGGTTCTGGTGCGCTGGCACTCCTTTCACCCCCTCCCAAGTCAGCCCTCCATTGCTCTGCTTTTCAGCAACACTGGGATCGCACTCACTCCCTCTGCAGCTTCTCGCAAAATCCCTAGCCTCTGTCACACCACACACAGGGAGTCTTCCGAGCTCCATCCCAAATCCGACTCAACAGCTCAGCTGGGAATCTTTCCAGGTGCCCTTTCCCACCAATGTTCAACAGCTGATCCATACACAACTTAATCCTGGTTATTTCTTGGTGTTTGTCTTAGGAATATGGGTGATTTTTTTTCGGTTTTTGGTGTCTGTAAGACACGAGACAAAAGTGTGTCCTATCGAGTCACCATTCGGAAGTTGAATTCCTTTAGATAGCTTTCACACAAGGATTATTTATAACTCAAAAATATACATTTGGCAAGATAGGTTGGACCTTAGGGTGGTCTGTTGATTACTTGACATATAGAGGAATAATGTCTTGAACGCAGTATAGGCACTTCAAAGTAAACGTAGTTTGTTTTCTTTCTTCCTTCTTTCTTTCTCTTCCTTCCCGTATTTCCTTCCTTCGTAGCCTGACTGTCTCTCCTCTTCCTTCCCTCCCTCCCTTCCTTTCTTCCTTCCTCTTATCCTCCTTTCCTCCATCTCTTCCTGCCAAATGACGGTGAGCAGAGAGGAAGATATAGAAAGATGGGATAAGCATTTATATTTAGGTAGTTGTTAATGTCGTTTATTCCAGCCATGGGTTATGGATTTTGTTCCTCAGAAAGAATGTGGACTATAGTTGACCTAGAGGCAACTGACCTAATATCTGTCTGACCACAGGAGACAGGTTTAAATGTAACAAGTGATCAAGTTATTTTGAACAAATAAATTAGAAATCAAGATGACTAGAAGCGATACTGAGCATTGCCTTTATTAAAAGCTTCTTGGGAGAGTCTGGGTAGAAATGGGCGACTTTGCTTTTAAGAAGATTCATTATAACTATGGAATCATGACCAAAATAACCAGATCCTCTAAATTCTGTGGCTTGGGCCTGTTGTTAAGACTCTAGTTTCTTCCAAAGCAAGTTGACATACTTTGGGGTTGTGGTAAGTTGTCTGTTATAAGCACTAGAGTTGAACAATGTCCTTTGCATTAAAAAACCTCTAAAAATCTGTTTTAGTTGTTTCTAGTAATTCAATTATATGGAGAATAAAAACTTTATTTTTACCATGGCAAACTTAATTCAATAACTGAGTGCTTGCTGTAGGCCAGACATGCAGTGAACAAGGAACATGTAAACTTTCTCCTCACATTGAGAGAGACAGGATAGGCTATGATTGCAATTAATGGTGTGTTAGGACAGGGACATACAGAATTCATTAGGAACAGAGGAGGACACTTGCCTTCGATTTGGAGCTGGATAACACTTTCTTTTAGAAGATGTGATCTGAGTGGTCTCGGTAAAAGAGTGAACGTTAAATATGATGGAGTTAAAGGTAAGTAGAGCACAAAAAGGATGATGACAGCATGTCAGGGACTACATCATGTAAGGAGTTATAGGCTGTGTTTGTTTGGAGTTTATTCATAAGAGAATTGGAAGATAGATATTTTTTATTCAATTGTATTTTGGAGAAAAATGCAGCTTAACAAGAAGGTGAAATAATATTAAGGTGAACTGCAACCATTCCTTTCTTACGTGCTCGCTTATTGTTAATTAACCTTCTGCTGTATTTACTTGATTTCTCTCTAGGATTGTTTAGAAAGGCCAGTCTTCAATAGTTTGAAATGGAAGAAGCTGAGAGTGGGAACATAGTTAAGTTGCAATTTCATTAATTTATAAAGAGATAAATGAAAACCTGATAGTATGAATAGAAGAGGTTACATTTGAAAGTTGTTGAAAAGGTAAGATTGGTATTCACTTCAACATCTGTGGATAACTGGACAATGAATCAGAACTGTGACCCAGGCTTTTGTTTTGAGTAGTTGAGTGGGTGTCTGTGCTACTCTCTGTGAAGGGAAATGAAGGAGGCACTTCGTGAGTGAATCTAAGGGCTCAGTTACAGATCATGTGTTACCTTTGCAATATTGAAATATACAGACTGTATAATATGAACATAAGTAGCATGAGTTCTGGAAGCAGATTCTTCAGTTCTCTTCCTATCTTTGCTATTTACTAGCTACACAAATGTGAGCAAATTGTGGGGCATTTATAAACCTCTATTTTCTTTTGTATACAGTGCCAAATCTTGTGGTTTTTCCTTAACAATCTTCAGTGGTGTGGACACAGAATGGGCATCCCATATTTGTTTGGCTTGAAATTTCACTAGGGAACTAGTGAACTCTATTCAGAGAGCAATAGGGCACTGGAATTTTGCATATTTGCTAAGAGATGGCATCATGTGATGGGCCATATCGTTTAAGGAAGCAAATAAAAGGTGGAGGCTGATAAAATAAGGAAATGAAAAGAGATTGATAGGAGGAAAATGATGTAGTGTGAGTCACTAAAAGAATGCCATGGAAAGTTTTGGTCAATGTATTTTATTTTCATCAAACTTCCAAAATAGTTCTAGTGAGAGCAAAGTCCAAAATGTTGCTCTGTCAATTAATCCCGGTAGTGGGAATGGATGTGAAGGACAAAGAATACGAAGTACTGAGGCTTGTGCTTCAGATGACTTGTCAATGAGGAAACTGTTGTTTTGTGAGATAATGGTAGACTGTGTGGATGAAACACTATCTAAATGCATGTTGAACTGATTTTTCATGTTCTTGCAATTTTTTTAATAGAATATATAAAATAAATCATTGAATCATTTCATAAAAAAGAATGTATATGGGGATTGACTTCTGGATAGCGATGTGACAGGAAGCACTGTCAGGTGACTCTCCACAGACCCCCCAAAATCACCTCTTTTCTGAGACAAACACCAAGGAATAAGTGGAACTTCAGCTGGAGGTGGGACGACTGACTACTAACGATAAGCGTGCCTGTGGGGTTCTCAGATAAGCTGTGGATTAGCACTTGGGATGGAGCTTCAGAGACTCTGGACATGCAGTGGGTTGGATGTAGGGCAGGAGCCTAGGGATATCGTGAACAGCTGCAGAGGCAGTGACAAGCAAGCCCACCAGGGCTGAGAGGTGGATCCAGAGAAGGCTGACTTGGGAGAGGGTGAAAGAAGAGGCAGCACACTGGGCTTTGAGCTGGAGCCCATGTGGTGAAGTTGTACTAGCTACTGCCATAACCAGAAATCAGACAAAGAGTTTCCCAGCTCGAAGCCCTGCCACAATCATTGCACGCCACAGCCTGGGTTCTACTGAACAGATATCTCATCCACCGCATATCCTGGCATTGGATATCGTGCCCAATGAATATCTCGCCCACTGGGTATCCCGTTGATCAGATACCCCACCCCCAGGATGACAGAGAAAAGGCAGTCCCATATTGGATAAAACCTCAATGCTACCCACCGGTGCCACCTTGAGGTTACAACAGAAATGTCAGCCTCTTGGCCAATATTGGACAGGTCAAACCAAAACAATGCCAAGGAAGCCAAATCCTCAGAAACGTAAACAGAATACCAACCCCGACTAGCCACGCTCAGTGTCATCTACTCACCCGGTAGTTTTCCCCATGTTCGAACCTCAGCATCTGTGTCACCTCCTGCAGGATGTGTAGGTAGGAATTGTACAAGCACCTGGCCCAGAATTACACTGTGGTGATGCACTCAGGGATGTCAGGTCCAGCTCTTGGCCATCCTCTCTGTTGGGAATCAGCATTGCAGGTCTGGCAGAGAGCAGGCAGTGAGGATGGTACAGTCCAGGTGAAGGGAAGCAGGTGGTTCTCTGGTTCACACAGCAGACCTGATCCCATGGATTGCAATCCATCATGATTCTGTCTGACAGTTCCCACAAAGCAAGGGAAACAGTCTGTATTTTCTTCAAGAAATAACAGTGACATAGAGGCCTGCAGCTGGGAATAGATGAGGACAGGGTCACTGAGGCGGGCCAGCTGACAAGCCTACATGGACCACAGTGGGATGTCTACTCATTGACAGAGAAATCTCATCCAGGTCATGGTGTTTGTCAGCACAAGGCAGCATGGTTCCTGGTGAGAATATGGCAGGTCAGGAGACTGGGACACCTGAGGTCTGCCTGTCGCCTTGGAAAGAGGGAGAGCAGTGGGCCAGGGAGGATGCTGGCATGACCCTGGGCCTGAACTCCCAGGAATTTCATCCACCATGGAATCAAGGGTCTTCCCCATGACGTCGGGACCCTGAGGTCTGTCCGAATCTTTGCACAGCCTCTACGGAGATGCGTGGGATCATCACAGTCTGTGAGATGAGGGCGGCCACCAGAGCAGAAGATGAGGCCGAAGGTGCCTAGGAAATGCTATGTGTTCACCAGGAGATGGAAGTCCTCTCAGAAGAGAGCCCCACCAAGAAGTCAGGATGGTGCCAGCCATATAGATTCCCTCCTCACTGGGACATACGCTGGACACCTTGGCTCCAGAATGTTCTTCTGAAAGAAGCCCCAAGGCAGGGATGGTGTTAGGATGAACCCACAATGGTGATGGCTACCATGAAACTATGGGGAACTCAGAGAGATTACAGGACGTGTGGTGTGAATCCACCTTCAGGGCACCTCCCATTATGGGGATTTGTCTTTGTGACTGCCACTAGATGTGGTTTTCTTCTAAGTTTTGGAAAAATTCAAAAACATTAGAAATAGTTTCACCGGCCTCCAGGTGCAACATCCAACTTCAAAATTACCCACACAGTCAGACTTTCCCTGTCCTGTCTCCTGAATCCCCAGAAATCATATCATTTCACTTATCAATACTTAGCACGTACTTCTAAAAGATGGAGGCCCTTTTGAATAATATCCACAATGCCATTATATCAGCTAATGGAAACACAATCATAAATTTTAATACATTCATTTCTTATAATTGTTTAGTAAAATAGGGATCAAACAATCCTCAGACAAGTATGCTGAGCAGTCTGAATAGGTGTAAAAAACTGAATCCGAAGTTTCTGAACACCGCTATGAAAACAATAACGTGTTTCCTTGGTGATAGTGGTTCTCTGAGGACACATTAAACACTTGCAGGGAATTCCCAATTACATTTATTATGTTTTTAAGGTTATCCCAAAGGGCAGAAAGCTTGACTTTAAAATTGTTTGACAGCTGATATCAACTTTAGGCTCATATCTGTGAGAAAGTGTGTTTGTGTATGTGTGTCTCTGAGATCACGTGTGACTATGAGGCATCCACACTCACTAGCTAGTGTCCATCGCTGTGACACTTCTACTCACAGTGCTGTCTTGGGCCAGGTGAGATTGCTGCATCCCTATTGACTTCTTTCTGGGATACCCATTATCCTTATATTTGCTCTCATGGATCTGATATTTCTTGCAGCGATTCTTCATTTTAAATCTCCCTTCTTTATTGTCTCTGTATTCTTTTTTGAGACAGGAGACAAAAGAAAAGAAAAAGCTGTCACATTCCAGTCAAGCATGTAAAACAGAATGCCTCTCACTCTGAAGCAAACCAGATGTTGTTGAACACCTCCCTTTGACTTGAAATCAAGGACAGAAATTCTTGTTATGACATCCCATCCCCTTACCCAGCTATCAACAGCATGCAACATGATCCCATCAGGACTCCACATCCAAGCCTCCATGCCTGCCAGAAACATCCCCGGAAAACATCTCTCTTCCCCAGCATAGGATGGATTTCTTCCCCATCTTCCCTAAAAGAAGCGTTCCCAGCCTGCACGTGGAACAATGGAGTCTCCCTTGGAGCCCAGCTGCCTCTTATTGTCGCATTGTATTGTTACATTTATCTTCCAATTCAGATGTTCTGTCCCCTTTGATATTTAGACTGTTTGAGGATCTTTCCATAATGACGATACCTCAAGTTTATACCTATTCCCTGCTTGCCTCTTCTTTCAGCCCAGACCCCAAACACAACCCTTCCAGGATATCTCCAATTATGCTACTGCATAGCCTAGCACTTGGATGACCACACACAGTTAAATAATACCATCAATGTGACAGTAGGAATGCTGAAATAACCAAACAAAATGTGATTTGCATCTTAAAATAAGGATAGGCACTCACAGAACTGCATAACTTAAAAGCAATAGAAGAGTCCTTAAAGACATCAGCTTAAGTAATTAATGGCAGCTAGAAAATTAAGACAATAGCTCTTCTTGTATGCTAATAAAGTCAGCGCTTGCTATATCGTGGTTGACTTATACCGGCTTCACTGTATTCTGGGTTATTTTAAAAAGCGTATCCAATTCTGTATCGTGGAATTTTCAGTGTATCATGGGACTTTGCGATAAACATATACTTCACCAGCAAGTACCCGGGTACAATTTTATATGCTGTGAAAATTACATAGGTTTCAGAGTGTGGGAAGTGTTGATAGGAGACTAGGAACAGTTTAGAAAGTATCGAAGCATATATGTAAGTAATAAATTTAATTATAATGCTGCTACTCCGTGGATTTTCACCTACCTCAGAGGTCTCTGGAATGTAACTCCCGTGGAAGTTGAGAGATTATTGTCCAAAAATAAGTGGCCCACAACCACTGGCAGATCCTGACTATATCTGTAGGGCATGTCCCTTCATGCTGGGAGAACACGTCCAGGGGAACAGTTATGGCTCCGAGGGCACCGGCCCCCAACTTGGAAAGCTATTGCTCTGGGGATCAAGAGCTGACAGACATAAGTATTGTAGTAGCCAGAACCAGTCCTTGCCTCTATTCTGCTTATTGGAAAGAGCAGCCTATACCTCTGAGCCTGGGTCTGAAATCATGCTCAGTCATCACAAGGCAGGTTCTGGAACCCTGGCACCACATACAGTGTACTGGGAGTCAAACAAGTTCCACTTGCTGAGGCTACATTGACGACCCCAGTAGCAGACCCTGAGTCTTCCGCAGGAGGGCAGAGGGTGCATGATGCACACTTACAGTCTCCATTTTCCTTCATCTAAGGTGACTGAGGGTCAGTAATGAATTATCATGACAAAGTGAAGGCACCTATTCCAAGTATGCTGGGTGGTTCCCAGCAACATGGGTGTTTGGTGAATGAGCCAGAGGGACCCATGGTTCACAAACCAAAGCACACATCACACAGCTGCTGCCACGGAGCATTGGCCCAAGGTCTTTGCCATCACTGGGGGGGCTCAGTAGCACTGGACCTCCCCAAGATAGAACATTCCTGCCAAAGTTTAGGCTCACCTTCCAGCTGCTAAATGGGCTAACAGGACACAATCACTCTACCCTTTTCAGAATAGGTGACTACACCAACTTGTAGGTTTCCATACTAGAGAAGGAGCTGCAGGAGACACACTGACCTGTCCTGTTCCCGCCAATATTCATGGACAGAGGCAAACACATGTATTCCCAAGTACTCTGCTACTTGATGCATGGGCTGCTGTCACTGGAGTTCCCCTCCGATCCCTACAGCCTTCCAAGTGTCCTGGGGTAGAAAACAGTGCCCTAGGGAAGGAGACTATCTTGTAGCATGGGGGTGAACCATCATGAATGCTGTACCCCTCATAGTACCATAGTGAGGGTCAGCACTGATTTCTAATGTACTAGTTCAAAGTAACTTGATCACTTCTCCCATTTAAAACTGTCTCCTGTGGTGGAGCAAGAATTAGGTCAGTCACCTCCAGGTGAAGTGCAGTTCACATTCATTCTCAGGAACTGATTTCGTGTCCTGTGGCTGGAGCAATCGAGATGAAAAATTACCTAAAAATTACCTAAAAGCTTCTTCCTCCTTTCTTTTCGTGTCTCTCTACTCACCACCATTTGGCAGACAGAGGCGGAGGAAAGGAGGAAAAGAGGCAGGTAGAAAGGAAAGGAGGGACACAGGAGGAGAGAAAGAGTGGCAGGGTAAGTAGGAAGGAAATGAGGAAAGTGAGAGAAAGAAAAGAACGAATAAAGAACGAAGAATGAGAAAGAGATAACCTGCCTTGTCTCAAAGTCCCTCTACTACATTCAAGACGTTATTCCTCTATGTCTCAAGTAATCAACAGGCCACCTGAAAGCCGGCCCGTATTTGCCAATACATATTTTTGAGATACAAATAATCCTTGCTTGTAGACTCCATGGGAGATCAATTTACGGATGGTGACTCGATAGGACACACTTTTGGTTAGCATCCAACGACACCGAGAAAAAAACCCAAAAGTCACCTATTTTCCTCAGACAAACACCAAGAAATAACCGGGACTTCAGTTGGAGATGATAAGTTGCTGAATAACGTTTGTGAGGTCACCCATCAGCTCAGCTGTTGAGTAGGAAATGGGATCGCACTCGGAAGTCTGCAGATGTGTGGTGGGACTGGGGGTAGTGGTTTCGGGACCAGCTGCAGAGTCAGTGAGAGGAGGGCCCGGTGGTGCTGAAATGCAGACCCACGGAGGACTGGCTTGGGAGGGGTTGAAAGTAGAGCCAGTGCACCAGGAACTGAGCTGAGTACATGTGGTGATATCGAGCTGGCTGTGGCCATAACTTAAATCATCCAAAGAGCTCAATGCCCTCCCACAACCATTTCACACCAGAGAATGGGATCCACAGTGCAGAAATCCCACCCATCACCTATTCACCCACCAGAAATCTCGCCCACCCAAGACCTCACCCACTGCCTGAAAATGAGAAGGCAATCCCCAACATCAATGCTACCTGATAGCGCCCCCTTCTGGGTAGAGCAGAAACTGCACCCTGATTGTCAATCCTGGGCCAGTCAAAGCTCAGAAACAGTCTGCATGTGGGGCTTTCCAGTGGATCCCATCTTGAACTTAAGAACTGAGGTGAAGAAGCAGGGAGGGTGGCTTGTAGAACCTTCCTGGATCCTGTGCCCGAGCATGAAGAGAACCCACACTGGGACACTAGTTGGCATCACCAAGGGAATTACCCATACCCTCACTCTTCCCACAGTAGCCTGTGTCCGGACTCAGCTCTGTCATCCTCCAGGAGAAGATACAGTTGCAGAAGGGGCCAGGGTGAGGGAGGGCTTCAGTGGTCTCCTGGGAATGAGATCTTACGGGCTGATAGCTAGCGTTCTTGTCCAAATAGGAACCCAGCATGGACTCCAGTGTGGCTCTGAAGGGAGTCTGTCTGCCACCTTCAGAGTCTAGCAGGGCGGCCCATCTTCCCCACCGGCAGCAGGTCACATGATTCCAGGCTTGGCACCCCTCCTAATCCCATGACCTGGCCCACAACTGTAGTGCAACTTTGACCCTAGATTGCCCTGCTCAGCCACATCCCCATATCACCAGTTTGATCAGGAAGTCCCTCCAAGAGTCCTACCCCCACATAGGCAGGTGCCCCATCCACCATTGTGAGGTACCTGGGGTTCCATGTTTCCATGCCAACCAGGATACGTGGCTTCTCACTTTGGCCTGAGCCAGGCAGGAGGGTGGTTCCCTTTTGTTGCTGTGCCTTCAAAAAGTGTCTCTCTGATCTCTCTTTACCCAGTGGAGGTATTTACCCTTTCTCATTCACAGGGTCCTCCCTGCCACAGGTGAGGAGCTTGGGGGTGCGGCCAACTTCAGCAAGGCAGTTGCCTCCATCTCAGCAGGGGACCAGAGGTTTAACTCTGTTAACTCCATACCTATGTGTGGACTCTGGCCCCTGACTCTGGTGCATGGCTCTGGCAGGCATCCCATATCTCTCTGAACTTGGAGGTCATGTGTGTCAAGAAGTCCAGTTGTGTCCTCCAAGAGTCTGGGGCAGAGGACAGCATGAGACCACAGATCAATGGCTAAATGAGATCTTTTCACACCTCAGCTTTTTTTCTGGTTCATGCTTGTTGACTTGGCTCTTGACACCTTATATGTCTTCAGGTCCTTCTTCCCTGCCGGGAAGAAAATCACCATTGGTATATCTTTCTGTGCTGTTTGTATGGGGAGGGTGGAGTCACCAATGGGCAGTGTGACAGGACCCATGGAGAGGGTCTCATTATAGTGCTGTTAACAGGAAAGGGATCTTCCACACTGGATTATTATTGTGTCTGCTTTGGTCTCTGGTGTCACTGCAGACACCGATTATTTGTTCTAAATTGTCAAACTCCTTAGAATGAAGTATTCACACTCTGTCCTATTATCATTTTAAAATTGGTGGGCTGTGTAGTGGATGCCCTCCCATTCCTCCTGGCTGTGTGTTCTCCTCTCAGGGCTTGTTGCAGTTACTAACGTTGCAGAGATTACTTGTGGCTTGTTAAATGTCTCTATTGTTTGCCTTTTTAATAATTCTGCTTTTATATCATTTTGCCCTCTCTGTGCCTCAGGATGGAAATTAGGCCATTTACTATCTTTCTAATGGATTTAGAAATATATGTCTTTCCTAAGCACACACACATGTAGGTGCAGAGGCCAACAGGCACATGCACTCAGTCTCACATGCAAAATCATGCGTGGACCAATGTCATGATGCACAGATGCATGAGGTCAGGGCTTTCTGGTTGTCACTCCTCTGTCCCTTCTGCTGAGACTGATGGGTGGGTGTCTTGCATGGACTTGGTCTTCAGTCTCTATTCCCTGGGGAGGGACAGGGGGTGGTGGTGTGTGGCACATGCAGCCATGCTGCTCTGATCTGTTCCCAAATAACTGTGTTTGTGAAATGAACATGTTCTGTCCCGGTGGCTGGGTGAGGAGAGGCCTCTGCGGCCCATGATGGATTTTGATGTGAGACATGATTTGCAATCATCATTTAACTTCAGAAGGCTGAGGACTGCAGAAGGATGCAGGGTGAGACCTGTCAGGCTGCTAAGGGCTGAAGGGTGGGGAAGCTGTCCCTACCAGCACAATCAGCTGAAATCTTGAGAGGAGATCAATGCCTAGAGAGGGTCCAAGTCTGCCACTCTAGTGGGGTCTGACAGGCCCACTAGGAGGCAAATTAAGAGAGCTTGTGTCAGGGCAGCAGCCTGTCAGCACCCCAGTGCGGTATGGCATGGGAGTGTTCATGTGCCTGAACACCCAGCACACTCTGGGTGGTGTAAACAAAGAAATATGTTTGGTTCAAACCTGGGGCCAGGAGTCCCAACTCAGGAAGTTGCATCTGAGTGTCCCAGTCAAACCACTCCTCATTCTGGTGGACACAGGTGTCAGCACTTGTGGCAGCCTCATTCCTACACCATCTCATCTTCCTCATGCACTGGTGTCTGTAGGTCGCATTTCTAAGCATCAGGTCATTGGGATTAGAATTTAGTCTTAGGCACTTATTGTAACTTTATCATGTGCAAAGAAGCCCATTTCCAAAGATCTCACTTCTTGATCAGGGGTGGCAGCAAGATCCCATGGAGTCTGCGGCTGGTGTGCTTTGTCCCTACTGACTCTGAGCTCTCTCCTGCTCCCTGAACAGTGGACACTGCAGAACCCCTGGCCTCCCAACCCATAGTTATGGGTCACTGGGTAAGTCAGCATCATCTGTGCTGAACCTCCCAATGGTACTAAGATGGGGACTTCTTTCCTGGTGCTTCACCCTGAGACTACCAGGTAGTCTCCTTCCCTAGGCCACTCTTCTACCCCAGGAGACTTTGAAGGTTATAGGCATAGGTTGTAGAATCAAGTGACTCTGGCTCCTTGGAGAGTGGAAGGAACAGGACAGGTCAGAGTGCCTTTTGCAGCTGCTTCTCTAGTATGTAAACCTACATGTTGGTGTGGCCACCTGTCCTGATTGTCCAGATTGGCCACCTGGTAGAGTGCTTGTGGCCTCTTAGACCACTTAGCAGCAGGATGGGGAGCCTAAACTTTGGCAGGAATGCTCTTTGTAGGGGAGGCCCAGTGCTACTGAGGCCCCCGGTCAAGGCAGAGACGTTTGGCCAATGCTCTGTTACAGGCGCTATGTGATGTGTGCTTCGGCTTGTGGTCCATGGGCCATTCCGGCACGTTCACTAAACTCCCATGTTGCTTGGGACCATCCATAATGCTTGGAAGAAGCGTCTCCAGTTTGCCATGGTAATGGAACCCCCGCTTCATTACTGACCCTCATTGACATGAGATGAAGGAAAGTGGATTATATAAGTGTGTGACATGCACCCTCTACACCCCTGGGGCAGTGTCCTAAGTCCGTGTTTGCTACTGGAGTTGTCAAAGCAGCCTCAGCAAGTGGAACTTGTTTGACTCCCAGTACACTGCATGTGGTGCCAGGGTTCCAGAACCTGCCTTGTGATGATTGAGCAGGATTTCAGACCCAGGCTCAGAGGTATAGGCTGCTCTTTCCAATAAGCAGAATAGAGGCAAGGACTGGTTCTGGCTACTACCACACTCATGTCTCTCAGCTTTTCATCCCCAGAGCAAGAACTCTATAAGATGGGGGTCATTGCCCTGGGAGCCGTAAGTATTTATTCCCATGGACATGGTCCTCCAGGAGGAAGGGACATGCTCTATAGGTCTAGACAGGCTCCAGAAGTGGCCATGGGCCACTTCTTGTATAATAATCCTTCACCTATAGCAAGAGTTACATTCCACAGACCTCTGCAACAAGTGAAAATCCATGGAGTAGTGGCATTATAATTAATTTTGTTATTTACATATATACTCAAAGGCTTTTTAAACCCTTCCTAGTCTGCTATAAACACTTGCCACAGTCTTAAACCCACATAATTTTAACAACATGTAAAACTCCATGTGGGTTCTCACTAGTGAAGTATACATTTACCATGAAATGCCATAATACACTGAAAATTCCGCCATACAGAATTAGATATATATATTTTTAAATCCACAATACAGTAAAGCCACGATAAGTGAACCATAATATAGCAAGGAACGTCTGTATTAGCATAGAAGAAGAGATTTTTGTCCTAATTTTCTAGCTGCCGTTCATTACTTAGACTGATATCTTTAAGGACTCTTCTCTTGCTTTTAATATATGCAGTTCTGTTAAGTGCTTACCCTTATTTTAAGATGCAAATCACATTTTTTGGTTATTGCAGCATGCCTGCTGTCACACTGATGCTATTATTTAACTGCATATTGTCATCCAAGTGTGTATGGCTCTGCAGTAGCATAGTTGGAGACATCCTGTAAGGGTTGCCTGTGCGGGCTGGGCTGAAAGAAGAGACAAGCTGGGAATAGATATGAAGTTAAGAGGTATCTTCATTATTAACTTCCAGTTTTCACTTTGATCTTTTGATTCTCTTTTGTTAATTGGGTTATTCTGATTCCTTTTGTTCAGTAAAGTAGATTTAGGATAAACATACAAAGTATATTTGAAATATTATTATATGAATGTGTAAGAATAATCTCATGTATTTTTGTTCGTTGTAGAGTAACTGTAGCATTTCTTCAGAACAAGCAAATGATACTTGACAGATCACCTGGGATTTTAGGATTTCCTATGTGTTGCTTTTTATTTTTTGAAACATTTTCGGTAAGGATGCTGAATTTTCTATGCATGTGTCTGGTTTCATCTTGATAGAATTTCTACAGAGGAACTCTTTTGTTTATTCCACCTCTTCCTCTAGGCTTATA